>JZLH01S0058884.1:0-14522 GCA_001188425.1 Eucidaris tribuloides | reverse complement strand
TACTGGGCATATTCAGTCTCAGTTCTAGATTATGCAACGTTTTTGACCACCATACTACACTATGATAGTACACTATTTCATAGTGGTTGAACATTTTATGGATACTTTTCTGTTGGACAAATGTTGCTGAGGCTTGCCAGACATAGCAACAATTAATAAATGCATATTGCATGTTTGGTGTTGAAAATGAATTCATAACAGGCTGATGGTTGTTATGTGGCTCAGGCTGAGTGCACTAGTGAATTAGTCTGCTTTGCAGACTGTAAAATGGCTTGTGACACGTGATACCCTTTTAACAAGCTGATTATGAAACAAAGGGACACTTTTAATTAATATTTTTTTGTTCTACATGTTTAACATGGTGTACTGAGTCCCCTACACTATGTAACTCAATGTTGATAAAAATGTCAGTTATGCCCTTTTGTCATGGGGGGGGGCAGTATTGTGAGGCTGTTTTCGCTCGTTCTACTCATTACACATTCAACAATGAATCGGAAATCATGGAAAGGGACAGCAAACACTTGCCAAGATCTCATCTTACAGATGAGATTAGTTTCAACTCTGAATATTCATGATGTCTATTGTTTACACCGCTCGGCTAATAGTAGCGGTTTAGGCCATAACTATGTAGGAGCTTGGGAAATGAAAAAAGACAAAAGGCTGTTTCCACTCCTTTGATTTACACCTCCCTGCATGCGATAACTAAGTTGAATCATTTTTGCAATGTCCATTATAAGGGCCACGCGTCTGGTTGTTATGATTGTTAACACGTTGCAGACGATTTCATTTTCATATAACACGAATCCTAAATAGATTCTTGCCCGAGATATCTCGTTTTCAACCCCAACGAGATAATTGTGTTTATATACCGATTACGTAATAAGCCATTTGGTGGTTACTCGTGCATCCTGATTATGAATGGGCCATGTCATCGTGTAGTGTGTGCAGATAAATAAGAGAGTGTTGCTGACACAATACACAAAAGCGTTGGCAATTTGGACGGATTACTTTACATTAACATGCCGGTTGACTTCATTTATTCACCTCTGATTAATGAAATGATGTCAGAAATATCCAATTTTAAGTAAATTACAATCCAAGAACCGGTGTCCTTTAAAAATACCCTTTCTTTGTTTTCTAGCTATTCATTGGGACCGCTTTTTTGGGATTATTCCTTGTGCATATCGACCAATATTCCAAATTGAGAACTCCAATCGTCTAAGAAATTTGGTTCCAGTGTACGTAGGTGAAAGGAAAAGTAGATATTGTGAAAAACTCAATATTTTTGGATTTTCCGATCACTATGCATGTAATGGAACTGCAGAACAAAGTGAGTTCAGCTGAACTTGAAATAGCCAGGCTAAAATCCAACGCAGAGATTGACCGCAATCGTGTCAAGAAGCTTGAGTCAGAATTAAATCAACAACAACAATATTCGCGCAGAAATTGTGTGCGAATATTTTGGAGTACTAAGAGCAGGTATGATGAAGAAGCATTTTTTCGGTGATGCTGTTGTCTGCTAGATTGCCACAATGATCTCCGGCGTTCGACTTGATGTACCTCGCGACATCGGATAGAAGCCACGAAATTCAATTGCCCCCGACCGCCAACCTCCCAGCTGAGGCTTACTCCGCAACAGCTCGGTTGCGGCGTTACGTTGTAGCGTAGTTACGTGATAAGAAACATCTCGCCGCGCGTGACGACTTGGGATTATCCTGTCGCACGCGCACATCATTGTTAAGACTCAGCGCTTGCTTTCAAACATCCGGCCGACACTGCTGCCAACAGGAAAAAAAGTGAGAATCCGGTGTAGAGTATCTTCGAAGATGCTATACCTGCATACAATGCGCTCTGCTCTGCCCGGCTGCTTTCTGCGCACCTAAAACAGTAATAGTGCAAAGTAGAGTCTTCTGTCAAAGATGGCAGCGACCATCATCATTCATTGCGGTATTCGTACGTACTGTGGGGGCGAAAATGCAAGACAAAATCATGACGGCCAAAGGAACTGACTAATTTACATCTCATGTTAACGGCTAATATCTTTTCAATGATGTATAGACCCCAATTGTGGCAATTGATTCATTGGCACATATTCTATTTTAAAATTTGAACAAGCATTTTAACCATTTATATTTTGTTAACCAAGTATTTTTATACTTTTCAAAACAGTAATGCATTCTCGACCAGGCACCATATATGTCATTATTTGGCAGAGCCTAATTTTAGAATATTCTTTTTCTTTGCGAACCAGACTGTTTCTTGTAGTTGCATCTATTTCTGATAGCTATCGCGTTGTAAATTATGTGCTGTTCTGGAAGTAAGGGGATATTATTACTGTTTCGGGCTTGTGTGTTCATTTAGCCATGATCAATATACTTCTTTTTTGTTTGTACTTACGCGTTTTTGTTTTGTTTTCGATGCTATAATGCTCTGATATGATGTAATAAATGTAAGAGCCTAGTAAATATGAAAGTTTAATGGTCGCAATAGAATTACTGTCAGTTTATTGAATCAAATCAGGGGATGTATGAAAGAATGTGAGTTAATACCTATCTGTTATACACGCAACAAGAAATTTATATGCTTTATGTGAAATTTAAATTTGCATTCAATGTTAATTACACATCTAGTACTGTACATATTAATTTGTGGCGTGAGTTTTAAGTATAATTATGGATGCAGATATGTCATTTACTGCGATAAAGCTATGCAATGTACAGTTTCGGCTATTGGACTGAAGAACTGAAATTTGATTCAATAGAGGGCAAAAACTCCCATTTATAAGTTGTAATGGTTATACTCTTTACTTAATGATGCGGCAAGGAAAGAAAAGGAGGTGCGTAGGTAATTTTATTGGCAATGAAAATTTGAAATTTAAAACAACGTACTGATTTAGTGTAAAACCATGAACACATCTGTGAATCTTATGTTTCTTAGAAATAGAAAATCAGAGAAAAAAGATGTTTTAATTGGTGTCATTTATGCGACGCACAGATTATAGCGGCACGGCGCAACGAAAGGTCTGTGGCAAGTTATTTGTAGAGACATTAGTAGGACTATTTTAGTGAATAGTGGTAAAATAAAACGCGATATGAAAAAACTTGTACTATATATTCATTGGGGAGGGAGTGACTTGTAAGACATCAAATCTTTACTTTTCATCGCAACCTATACATATATGCTATACGCTAGTAGTTATGTTGTGGTGGTGAATTTAATTGGTGTGAGTGTCTCACTTAATAGGTATTAATTATTTGTATCCACAGTGTACACTATAGTGATCAATAGTATACACTGAATACCCCGTATTACAGCCACTCAAGTTAATACTTGCTTTAGCCCTTGAATTGTGACAACTATTTTTACCAATAATCTTGTGGAAGATTCATGGTCGGAACATGGTACATGATGAGACGCATAAGTGATTCATATTAAACGAAATTGGTCGTTTATTTAAACACAAAGTATCAACTGGTTGAAAAAAACATTATTATAGCTTAAACTCGTTACTCAATATAATGAAGAAAATATTCAGGAGAGACTTTATTATTGAATGTTCAAAATTAAATATATTAGCTTTTGATATGGACATTTGTACTCTGAATAATAGCCGTAACCGATGACTATGAAATGTTTTTTAAATACTTATACTACACTACTTTTATGAAATGTTATCTCACGCATTAAGCGGGATTATGTAATAGACGAAAGTGCAATACCTCATGGTTACAAACGCTACGAAATGATTATTTAGAATTGTGTTATGAGTAAAGTATGTGCAATTGAGTGATCGGTAAAATATATTTATTAAAAAAATCCAAACATAGCGAGTGAAAGACTTTTCAACCCCTGGAGTTAAACAACAGAGGGGAAAGGAAAGATCTCCGAGAATGTAATGAAAAGAGGGGCCTTTATATAGTAAGTATGGGAAACGCTTACGAGCGTGGTAGCAAAAAGTAACAAATGTGGTTTGGAAAAAAAAGAGAGTTAATGAATATGAGAGAGGGCCCAGCACTTGGACCTTGTGTGGTAATTGTGAAAATTGGTGAGAAATAATAAAGCCCAGTTAGAATTAAGGATGCAAAAAGAGAATATTTTTCATAGGAAAACAATTCAGAAAAATGCAGAGCCAGGAAATATTAAGTAAAAACCCAGTGAGAAAATGATAACCGAAAGTCTTGAAATGTAAAAAAATTCTGCTAAGTATGGGTACCGTGGTATCATTTTAATGATTATATAGTAAGATAAAACTATTTACTGATACAGACTGAAAATATGTTCAATTACGTTTTTTTTTTCAGGTTCTCTTTTTTCTTTATTTATTTTGCTTTTATATTTTAAGTTTTATATTATTTTTTTTTTATTTCATAATTTCTTATTTTTTGTTTTTTTTTTTTTATATTTTTTTTTTTTTTTTCTTATATATTATTTTATTTTTTTTATTTTGTTTTGTTATTTTTATTTTATGTATTATTTTTTTATTTTTATGTATTTTTATTTTTTTATAAGTCATATTGTTATAGTATATGTAGAGTTCAAACCTTAACTAATAACTTTAAAATGGTGACTGGTTCTATATAACATGAAGTATTGACAATAATTGTTAATTTATATAATCGCAGCAATGTACTGTAAGCGCTTTTTTATCCCATATACAGCGAGCCAAATAAATGCAGGCGATAGAAATTAATTGTACGACAGTAAGAAGAGTAAGTGCTAAAAAAGATAAATAGTTGTGGGATTTTTGATGATATGTAGTCTTGCTGTAAAAGTGAAGGCTTGTGACAGAATGATTGCATTCATGTCTTATCGTGTGTATCGGCTTTATAGGTGGGCAATATTTGCAATTGCCTTCAGTCACTGATTACAAAGTATACAGTATACGCGGCTTGCCCTTAATAAGTGTATCAGATGCCTAAGTGAGTATAATTGGGGTCCCATAGTTTTTAAAAAAAGCTGTGTCCCTGAATAGGAGACTATTATATCTAATTTAACTCGGCCCGATATGCCATCTACCAATGTTTTGCAAATAAATTCTCACGATAAGAGCGGTCTATAACGTTTATTTTACTTTTTACAATTAAGTAGGTCAATATTATCATCGCTATAACTGTGGTATATGTGGGTAATTTATAGAGAGACACTGTAGGCTAAGACCTTATATACTAGCATGCCTCTAGCGAGTCATAAGTATTAAGAGGCATTTCTATCTAATAATTAACTGAGTTGTGACGATGCCTTATTGAGAAATATAGTCGGGATATTTAGTAGGATTATATTTTAGACCGAATTCGAGCTATATGGTGCATTCCAGACAACTTTCGCTAAATCATGTAATAGATTTTTATTATAGGAAAGTTTATATTATTCATGGAAGCGTCGTGAGTGGAGTCAAGTCTTACAACTGTGGCTTGCAGTAAGTCTTATTATAGACCAATACAGATAATCTCATATTGGTCAGAAAATGAAATCATACGGAGATCGCATATGTACCATCCAAAACACTATGTAGGGACAAGCTTAACAATGCCTAAGATGTGATGATGTCGCGCCTAGTCACGAATGTTCTAAATGTGTTGGTCGCATTCCTTGTTTATTGATTACATTAGAATGATACATGTGCAATAAATTTTCCCAATAAGCTCAAAATCATTTATATTCATTTCGCGAATGACTACCCCAGTGGTGTATATCAATGTCATATTCACATAAAATTTTTCAAATATTTTATATCGCTCTAAGATGAATTTAAACAACAATTTTCCTAAGTCACTTGCTTTTATAATCTGGTTTCTCTAAAATAATTAATTGGTTCTTGAATATGATGTAAACAACCATGAACGTTACTATGTAGTATATGATTTTCCATGCACTAAAAAAGACCTATTGATTCCTTGATATCCAGTACCAATTAACAGGTTAGCTTGAATTCATTAACGTTATGAAACTGACTGGTGTTGTCCAAACTTAAAATCTCTAGAGTTCGCTTATAATAATCATAAATTTGGAGGGGCCATGTAACTTACATTATGGTGTGTATTGATTGTGGCAGATTTACCAAATTAGCAATAAACGATAATTGTGATTTTATCGGGAAAGTTGCAATTTTCTTATGCCTTCTAATATATTTAAAACATGTTATATTTCGATCAACCTTTCTGATAACACGGTTATTTTAATTAGTTGTTTATTGTGCGCAGACATGGGTCAACATTCGACACCAAGAGAGAGTATAGACAGATTATTGTAAACTCCGAAAGATTAAGGACTCAATACGTAGTAATACTTATTCATTACGCCGATTATATACCACATGTGAGCCTATGTATTTCATGAATTAAAAATAATTAAATAGTGTAGTGAGCTGTAAAAGAAAAGTTTTTTAATATTGCTTCTGGTTTTGTTATGCTCTCTCCTATGTATTATAGACATGAACTTAACCTTAGTCACGGACCTTTTAATCCATAACTGGTATTTTACTCACTAACACAGATGGTTCATAATTACAATACTTAGAAAAATACACTGCAGTAATATTAGATAACGCCTGCATATTACAGCAATGCGAAAATAAAGAACAAATACATAGGCACTAAGAAAATCATTGTTGTCTTTAAAGAGCCAAAATTACCTCAGGATATAAATACCCGCATATGAATATTAATTCAAGTTAAATATCATAATCTTTATAAAAAATAACTTAATAACAACAATTCCTATTAGAATGACTAGATACATTGATTTACCATTATTAAGTTAAATAATGCTAAGGCAGATTATGCTGTTTGTTCTGTTGTTTTTAGCATATAGTATTTTCTTTGTCTTGTATGATTTAGTCATATAGCTTCCATATAACTAACGTTTTTCGCACGGGTAGGTTTCATAAAAGGAGCTCCTGCGCTTTCTGCTGCACATACTTACGCAGCATTCAGATTATGTTTTACGTGTTTTGAGTGATTTGTATTTTATATTTATTGTCACACTTTATTAGTTTAATATCTTGGTAGAATATAATTATTTTTGTTTGTATTGTTTTATAATGAGTGAGTGTGTGGTGAGATGGAAGTGAGTGAAATTTGAGAATGGTCGAGTCCGTAATATCATTTAGCGTGCTATTGTAATATATCCTGATGACTCTCTAATAATAAGTTGATACTGCAGTATGATGTTTACTCCGTGTTTTTTATACTTTTTGGCAGTTAGATACCAGCTGCAATAAATATTGTGAGTGGGTGGTTCGGGCTGTGTTTTTCGCAGTCGTATCTACTCATTAACTGCTTCTCGAGCAATGCATATGTGAAATCATGAAAGGGAGTACAGCGATGCTTAGTGCTTGTCACGCGCATCGTGAAGGATACTCCACTCTTCATTATCAATGTAGATTTAGTTTCAACACTCTTAATTTAATCGCATGTCTATTGTTGTTAGCAATCACTCAGACGCTGCGCTAATATTGCGGATTAAGGCGATAACTAATTTAAAAGCGCGGGTAGGACGTTGGGAATGAAAAAAGCGCGAAGGTCCTGTTTACGACTGTCCCTATTTACACCTCCCTTGCGATAACTAAGTATTGATTAACTTTTGTGCCGATATGTGCAATGTATTATGAGGAGGACACACGGCGTACTGGTTGTTTTATGTGATGTTTAGCAGAACGTTTGCACGGTACGAAATATACGTGTCATGTTCATATAAACTCTCCCTAATATGAATCTCTGAGACCCCTCGTAGATTATGTCTCGTTGCTTTACACACCCCTTGACGGGAAGAGATAATGTGTATTAATAATAACAATTAAAATAACCGCGGATTACGTACTAAGCCATTTGGGTGTGTACTCGTCGCATCGCCTGATTATAGAAATTTGGCTCTAATGTCATTCTCGGTTGTAAGTGTGAGTGCGAGGAATAATAAAGAGAGTACAGTAGCAGTGATAAAGTAGAAAAGCGTTGAGGCATAGTTGTGCGGACAGGATTACTTGCTAAGATTAACTATGCCGTTTGAACTTATTTATTCACTGCATGGATAAATAATAATCGTAATGTCAGAAATAGCAACTATAAGTAAATTAACAAATATATGACAGATGAACCGGTGTGCATTTAAAATAATAACCCTTTCTTGTTTCTAGCTATTCATTGCGGACGCTGAGTCCTGATTGACGTTTAAAATTGTTGGCTGCAAATTACAGAACTAGCTTTTTTATGGGGATTAATTCCTAAGAGTGCAATCGGCCGCAAGTATTCTGAAAATTGATAGTCTACGCCCAGATTGTCACTAAAGAATATTTGTTCCAACGGTACGTAGGTGTAACAGAGAAAAGTAGATATTTTGGTCGAAAAACCTGCATATTTAGGAATTTTGCACGGATCATTAGTATGCATGAGGTGCGCGTAATGTCCTGTGCATTGTAAATGCTTGTGAGTATTAAATCTTAATATAAGTGACTCTCCAGTAATGGATGCTCTTAAGGTAGTTTCCTCTCTATTTTTGGGTACGGTTAGAACAGTCACGGGCGTAAGTTTAGTGTGAGCTGTTCTGTTGTGTTTACTCATTAGCACATTGTGTAACGACTGAATCGTGCAAGTGGCATAATGGAGAAGACAAGCCAACCCAGTTGCATATAGATATTACTCCAGAGTCTTGCATACGGATCAGTCCTGTCAGACTCTCGCGTGGATATCTGCCTATTAATGTCTTTTCTTTAATCGCCGCGTGCGGCTACCAGTTGCTTGAGATTTAGGCATAAAAGATGATGTATAGGAGCTTTTTGTAATAATGAAAAAGACAGAAGTCTGTTCCCACTACCTGCGAGTTTTTACGCAATTCACTCGCTTCCCTGCGATAACTAAGTTGAATTATTTCACATATGTGTTAATAAGCAGAGGGGCCAGCGTCTGATTTTATGATTGTTAAACTTTACGTGCAGGAACGAATTTCATTTATGCACATACCTAAACTACTGGCATCCTAATATAGACTCATTGCGCACGAGATATCTGAGGTTTTCACGCTGTAAAAACAACATAATTGTCTGTTATATATACGATTACGTATCAATACCATGTGTGGATGTGTTACTTCTCGTAAGCGCCTCCCCTGATTATGAGGGACATGTATCTCAGAGTGATAGTTAGCTGTGATGCAGATAATAGTTAGCCAGAAGAGTGTTGCTGCTGACAATGACACCAAAAGGCGTTGGAGCAATTTTTGGTGACGGAATCTACTCTACAATAGACATAATTGCGCGTGACTATCGAATTTATTCAACGGTTCTGATTAATGAATGATGTCAGAAATATTCAAGTTTTAAATAAATTTGCAAAATCAAGAAGTCCGTGTGTCCTTAAAAATACCCTTTCTTGCTCTTCCTATGCTATTCATTGGACGCCCTTAAGTTTTTTGTGGAATGTATTCAGTTATATTGCACAGTTGGTATGGATACTATCAGCTGATTTGCAGTTCGTTTACGATGTGTCTTAGACGCTGCAAGATCAGGTCGAGCACAATCTTTAAGAGATATCGCGAGTATAGCTTGCTATAGACAAATAATTTTAGTATCAACTGATGTGTCAAACTTTCTGTGACAGATGTTTTTTTTCTGAGATGTCCAGCTAAAGTACATTAGGAAGGAATATTTTGAACGGCACACGTCGTATGTGACCCAAATTCATTCTACATTGGAAACCAATAAATGTTCCATTCATCAAGCCAGTACGTTCGATAAGGGGAGACAACTGGGGCGTGGTCTAGATCCTCTACGTAAGTCTACTGACTGACATACCAGAGATCAAAAAACGTCATAAATGACTTAATTTTTTATTTGAAGGCTATAGCAACAAAGCCAGTTGAACTCAACTCCCTGTCAACTCACGTGCATGCTTCATCTTTCCCTCACAGTTTCGAGAACCAGTGAGGACTTATAGCCTAGGCGAAGGTTCACCCCTTGACGTAATGAGAGAAACATATTATGAAACTTTGGCGAAAATCCACCTAAAGAATAACAGAGTTGATGAAGTTCACAAGATTTTCATTTTGCTGACGTCACGTACGAGCAACTCCCAATATGGTCAGATGGCATAGGCGTACGCCAGCGATTTTTCCCAAAAAGGGGGGTTTTTTTTCCGCGGCCAAAACCTAGGTTCGCACATTTTTCCCGTCACGCAAGTCGCCGAAAACTCCAAATAGTGTGGCGGGGGGGGGGGGTAGTGACGAATAATTGTTTTTCGCGCAAATCCAAGGTCCAAAAGTTTTTGCCCGGTCCAGCGAAGTCGCGGGGGGGGGGGGGTAGTGATGCGTAATTGTTTTTTTCCTCTGCAAATCCAAGGTCAATAAATTTTTCGCGTCACGCAAGTCGCGAACCGAAAACACGAATAGTGGGGGGGGGGGGGGGGGGTAGTGAGAATTTTTTTTTTTTTTTCCAAATCAGGTGCAAAATTTTTCCACAGTCACACCAGTCGAAAACTGATTAGTGGGGGGGGGGGGGGGGGGAGTGAGCGAAAAAATTTTTGTCCCGTAGATTTTTCCAAGGTTCAAGAATTTTTCCAGGTCACGGGCCAGTCGCCGAAGGAAACACCCATATAGTGGAGGGCGGGGGGGGGGAGGTGACGAAACATTTTTTTTTCGCCAAGAATCGCAAAGGTCTCTAAAGTAGTGTGTTTCCTGGTCAAGCGCCAGTCTGCGTACAAAAAACACCAATAGTGGGGGGGGGGAATGACGCAAAAAAGGTTGCTAATTTGCCTTACCGGCCAGCACGCAAAGTAACCGAAAAAATAATCCCGGAGGGGGGGGGGGGGGTCTTTGAAATTTTTTTCTTTGTGCAGAGTCTACTACAAAATCTTTATTCTCTGCATTCTCAGAAACACCCAACTTTTCTAAAAAAAGAGAAGGGGGTGATATCGTTGAAAAAAGGGGGGTGATTTCGGGTAAGAAGGGGGGTGTGTTGGGGTGTTCCTATACACCCCCCATTTCGCAACAAAGGGGGTGGGTTTGAACAGCCACCAGAACACGGCCCGCTTGGCGTACGGTGATGATGTCATGTATATGAATTCCATAATTGCCGGCCTTTTAATGGTTCAATTTTTTTAATTTGGAGACAATTGAGATGGGTGTTCTTCATAGAGGGCCCTGTATGAACTAAAATGTATATCTGAATAATAATATTGAATGCATAAGTAAGTAATGTAAAAAATCATTTTGAATTTCCTGAGAAAAACAACCTTTTATGGAATTTATAATGACAGGTATGGGAAGTTGGCTCGCAGTGTGAGACGTCACAAATATTGGAAGCTTTTGAAATTCGCATAACGTGCTGGACCGTGTTATTCTTTGATTTCGTCAACCTTCATTAATATGTTTTCTGCTCAGTTTTTTTCTACTTTTATTAACCAATATTCTTGAAGTCAGGATGAACAGCTTGCCTTTTAACTTTGTTTCAGCTTCATCATTCATTGAGACTGACAGAACAGCAAATTTGTGCAATAGTAATTTACACAAGTCAAGTCAGCGTCTGTTGATCCTAGTGAGTACACCATGGCATAGCCCTACGATTGTAACTTGCCATCTTACAGAGGGCGGAATACAAAATGCATTTTGGGGAAAATCATTTCTCTTGAAATGGCCTTAGTTCATTTTGGGCTCAACATGTCTTTAATGTTGGGTTCCTTTGGTTGTTAAAGCATTGGCTAGTACAACGGTTCCTAGTTTAAAGAAATCTGAGCTACATTTGATTGTCCGATGGCATGCTAACCAGTGATCTCTGATACAGTCTAACAAAAATGAACGCCTGAGAAAAATTGCAGATTTACAACTTATACGCGGGCCATCATTAAAGCGTGGGTGGTATTAAAAACGCCGTAGAAAAATCATATGACGGCGAGAAAGGACAATGTCCAAGACATTTCCACCCGGCCGGTATCACGCAGAGACTTGCGTAGAGTGTTGCAGAATTTCCTATCGGCTGATAGTAAATGTAGACTGTGGCCGCAATTTTGTGTATGCTGCACGATAGTTCGTCTAGTGACAGCAGAATTCCAGGACGAGAAGGTAGATAAAGGAACGTCGTTTGAATGGTAGGCCGCGCCGTAGATGAATAGGTTAGTAAAGGGCGACATGCAACGCGGGCACTTGCTTCCGCGAGTAAGATGCTGGCGTAGGGCTTGGTTACTGCAGGCGCCGTAGGAAAGGATGGTAATGGAAGTCGGATACGCTGAGGAGTGTACTATGTTTCATAGGAACTATGGGATGGAGTCGTAAAGGCAAAGTGAGTTCTGATAGGAGGTACTGGGATAAATTGTTGTTTTTGACGGTTTCAATGAGTATCAGAATGGACCTGGATACACGCGTGGGGCCACCAGGCGACTCCAGCAGGACGAAGATCCGCGGATATCGTGTGGCAGTTGATGTTGTGAGGATGTGATGATGCGGTTGTGGGGATCGCGATCGCGATTCGGGAGTTTGTGTTGATGTAATGGACTTGGTAATAGTAGATGGCTAGTAATGCTCAATATCTGAATAGTGTGATATGCTGGGTTTGAAATCTGTGAAGATCTGTACCTTTCTTTGAGTCCAGGGCGGCATCAGGGTGAAAATGCCTGGCATGGGCGAGGGGGGGGGGGACCAATTCCGTTGGGGAAAAATTTCTTGGAATGGGAGTTTTCGCCCGCCGTAATTTTACACAAAACAACAAGTGCAACAGCACCCCAAATTCTCACCTGCAGTTGTGCCACAGCCCGTTGCGGTTAGTTCCGCCCACTATACAGCCGTGTGAATGTACTGAAACAGATTGACATAGGAATCTACCAATATTCCAGATCTAGGATGTAGACTAGATCTAACTTGGATCTCACAGTTAGCAACCTAGATCTAATTTCTGTGAGGCGTCGATCTAAATGGGTTGATTCGGACAGCGGCACTTGATTGTCCAGATTCGGTTTGGCTTTGGTTGTGCAGCAGATGTGGCATGGGTAAGACAGTTTAGGGAAAGTTAACGGTTGAAGTTCTTGATGAGGACACTTACCTGCACAATCTTCGCGTGGCTTGCCGCGTTAGCCAAGGTGGTGAGAGTGTGCGAACTTATTGAACAAGAGTAGATAGAACTTATCATCCATGAAATTTGTCTGAGTACCGATAATTTAAGTTATTCTTTTATGATCATTTGTTGCTGAAGTGTTAACTTTGTCAAGGCAGAATATTTTACCTACTGGTCTTTTTACACCGGCTCGTTTATTCAGCATGCCTGTACGCGCGCGTTGGAGTTGTCAAACTCTCGACGCCGGAGTGGGTGAGATATAGATACGATGTACAAGTCGTGATGAACAGCCCCGGTGGAAGCCTACTATGTACTATGGTCGCGCTATATGGCCAGCATACGCCCAAGCACTGGAAAAAACGAAGAACAAAGTTTCGGGCAGCTGAGTGTGAAAATGAAATGATCCTGGTCCCGGCCAAAACGCGGAAGCCGCGTAAATTTCTGTTCGAAGTGGACACCAGGGGCAGTAGAGATTTTAAGAAAAAATTAAAAAATGAAAATGTTGAAGCGATGAGTCCTTCAAATGTCTTAAATTATGATGTGAGCGTCATTGGTAAACTCATACCATCATTATGAGCAGAGTATTTCCAGGAGTATCAGCAGTTTTGTGTATCGAGGAAGTGAACGCTCTTTCAGAGCACAATGTCTTGTGCAATGGAGCGTGAATGCAAAACAACCAATGTCGACTGGACTGCGGTTACTGCTTGTGCGCCACAACAGTATGGAGCGAGTTGTCCCGCATGTTTAAGGTCTAATACAGGGCCAAAGTTGCAGTTTCTGATGAATCAGAATCTGCATGAGCTGAAGATAATTCTATTAACGCTGTAAGCTGAATCATTGGCCACTATTGATTTCCGTTCGCAAAATCAGAGGTATGAAATGTTTGTGCAAACAACAGATTCGGTTTCGTTAAAGTGAAAATAAAACCAGAAATTCGGTAAAGAATTTTTAGGCTGGGCTGGAAATGTTCTCTGAGAAGTTGCGGAACCTGATCCGCATCGCCGGTTGCCCCGTAACCACCCCATCGACACGGCTTAGAAACATGTTACCGGAAGAGAGGGCAGAATAACAACGAAGCCTAGGCTAGTCGAGGCGCAAGTATAGGGCTCAAAGCAATACCTGAACTGTGCGATCTATACACCCTTGATCGAGGATGCGATAGGGTATGACGGCTGTCAAATCATGCATCTAGTACGGAAAGGATCGAGCATCTCATTGAAAGAATGCGGGAAGTCGCAGTCGAGACGTAGGACAGACCGGTACATATAGTAAAATTAGAATTTTGCGAATTGTTCTGTCTCATCAAAATCTCCCATTTTCATAATCCTAAAAAGTTTATGTGGTTGCACTACAGTTTCGTAGTAATTTTGGGTCATGTAGATGCATAATCATATAGCTTGCTTACTGCCTTTAGTACACAGATGGAGTAACCAAAATCCTTGACATGGATATGCGGATACAACCGCCATAAATGTCTGCGGATCGAATCCCA
>JZLH01S0058872.1:0-10573 GCA_001188425.1 Eucidaris tribuloides | reverse complement strand
TTCAGACAGGAATTACCTTTCTTTGAGATACTGCATCATTCAAGACGTGGGGAAACCTACCAAACTACACCTACTGTTACCAAATTACTCTATGACAACAACGCGTTCAAAATCATTCCATAACGGTGTATCAAAAATAGCTTCATTTATTTCAGATAATGGAACCAGAATTCAATTCATCTACTTTAGTACTGCAGCAACAGTGCACAAATCATAGAGGCAACCAACGCGAGGACAGTTAGTCGCTGTATTCCGTGGCATCCGTGGCTAACGTTGATCTTCCAACCCAAATTGCGATGTGTGTAACACTGCAGAAACAAAAACGGTTACAAAGGGGTTAAATATCAATTTGTGGCCGGGTGTCCCTGCTGGAAAGAAGACAGTGTCCCACAGTGTGTTCACATTGTGTTTTCAGTGTGTTCACAGTGTGTTCACAATGTATTCACAGTGTGTTCACAGTGTGTTCACAAAGGCTGTAAAAGCCTTCTAACAACAAAAGAGGTGTTCCTCAACAAAAACCTATGATTCGCCCGATGAGGGACTCGAACCCGCGACCCTCAGATTAAAAGTCTGATGCTCTACCGGGCTTTCACACTTATTATGTGAAAGCTCTGTTAGCTCAGTCATGACTACACCTTACAAAATTGTACTTATCACAGTTCATAGTTTAGATTTAAAGCGGTATCTATCATTAAATCGAAATGAATAACCCATTAATAGTGACTCAATTGTGCTACTAATTTCATTTCGCCCATTTTTTTTCTGAGGCTCTATACAATTAATTGTCACCATTGACATTGATTTTCAGTATTCATTTGCATTCATTTCGTGTTTAATAACACCCGGTGATGTTGAATTTTAATACTGGTATCTAATACTAGGCACGTGTGTGTGTGTGTGTGTGTGTGTGTGTGTGTGTGTGTGTGTGTGTGTGTGTGTGTGTGTGTGTGTGTGTGTGTGTGTGCTGCTGTCTGGTGTGAGTGTGGCTGTAAACGCGTGCATGCGTGCCTATGTGTGTGCGTATGTGGACACACAAACACACACACACACACACACAACAACACACATACACACACACACACACACACACACACACACACACACACACACACACACACACACACACACACACACAAACACACATATACACATACACACACATTTCTTCCATTGCATTTACCTTTTGAATAGATTCAAAATCTATCAAAAATGCTGACAAAATAGGGAAAACTATCAAACTTTCAAATCGAGTGGGTGATCCTGGAAAAAAGACACGAGGGAGACATGTCTGTCTCTCTCCCGACCCTCGATCCCCGCCTATTGCTAAACTTGCCTTCGAACCAAAATGGCGGTGTTCCTTGACAGACATAAAAATTAAATTATAAAAAACATTGTTTCGCCCGATGAGGGACTCGAACCCGCGACCCTCAGATTAAAAGTCTGATGCTCTATACCGACTGAGCTAACCGGGCTTTCACTTTCTTCTTGAACCCCAATCCCAATTTTGTATTACTTTGTTTTTATTCTCATGTATTTTATTTTTGTACGAAGAATTTATTCACCTATTTATTTATTCATTCATCTATTTCAATAATATTTTTATAGGGCGCCTTTTCAACAATATGTTGGTATGAATAGGGGACCTCTGCATAAAAACAATGTAAGTGTATAATATACATAAGATAAAACATGAAAGTTATAGGCTACATACATATAAATTCTCAAACACAATTAGTTAATGTCAAAAATTCGGTTGATTTAAACGTAACAACATTAACGGCCTAAGAATCATTATGACATTTAAAAAGATGAGCTTTTAATTAACGTTCAAAATAAGTTTTGAAAGATTTTATATCATTTGGCAGGCTATTCCAGAGTATAGCGGAAGGATAGCAAAGTAACTAATGTTAACACTGGATTTACTGAAAATGTGAACATCACAAATTCCGTACCGAATACTTCGGACACTCACTTTAAGTGAGTGTCTGAAGTATTCGGTACGGAATTTGTGATGTTCACATTTTCAGTAAATCCAGTGTTAACATCATGGTTCTTTGAAGCCATTACAAATTTATCAGCATACAAATTCGAAGACAGATGATAAATATACATATATTTAAACATAAAACTGCGTTTAAAATACGTTACACGATCATTAAATAGTAGCCACTGCAAACGCTGAAACATTTCCTTGAAGAGGGTATAAAAATTGCAATTTAAAATCCTGCGGGCAGCTCTCATTTGTACTTTAATACGATCATTGTCCGTATTGAAAAGAAGCCCCCAAATTTTGCAGCAGTAGCGTCAATTTGAGATTGAATAAACGTATATTTATAATATTTTGAGGGTATCCTCGGTGACATAATGGTGTAACATTCATGGTGTAACCTCAGCATAATGGTGTAACCATAATGGTGTACCCTCAGCATACTGAGACTATGGAACACTTTTTACAAACGTAATCAACGTGGTCCGACCATGATAACGTTTCGTCAATTAATGCTCCAAGACATTTCATTGCTCTAATACTGTACCTTCAAATTCAATAATTATATTTTCACTTCTAGACTTGATACTAGATAACTTCTATGATGTTCCTATTAATATAAACATGGTCTTTTCATTATTTAGTCTCGGCTTGCCTTGTTGATACTCAACCATTCTTTCAGGGAATTCATATCCTCCTGTAGTTTGTGTTGAATTTCAATAACAGAATTACCACTCACATGAATAATAGTGGTGTCAGCATACATTGTAATGATATTAAGTTTAAGAGCTTTAACTATGCCATCAATGTATATTTAAGAATAAGAGCGGTCCTAGTATGTACCCTTGTGGGTTCCATGCTCCTGCGACATTTGCTCCGTCGACAAATGCTCCGGCGACATTTGCTCCTGCGACATTTGCTCCGACGACATTTGCTCCGACGAGAACTGCTCCGACGAGAATTGCTCCTAAGGTGCCACCTCCGACGAGAATTGCTCCTAAGGTGCCACAGTTGCTCCTAAGGTGCCACAATTGCCCCTACGACATTTGATCAAAAGTTACGACATTTGCTACGACGACATAAGCTCTGGCGACACTAGCTCCGGCGACATTCGCTCCTACGACAATTGCTCCAGTGACAATTGCTCTTAAGGTGCGACAATTGTTCCGGCGACAATTGCTCCTGCGACATTTGCTCCGGCGACATTTGCTCCAAAGTTACGACATTTGCTACGACGACATATGCTCCGGCGACAATACCTCCGGTGACATTTGCTCCTACAACAATTGCTCCTAAGGTGCCACAATTGCTGGCGACAATACCTCCGGTGACATTTGCTCCTACAACAATTGCTCCTAAGGTGCCACAATTGCTCCTAAGGTGCCTCAATTGCTCCTACGACATTTGCTTCAAATTTACGACATTTGCTACGACGACATATGCTCCGGCGACAATAGCTCCGGTGACAATTACTTTTACGACAATTGCTCTTAAGGTACGACAATTGGTCCGGCGACAATTGCTGCTACCACATTTGTTCCGTTGACAATTGCTCCAGCGACAATTGCTCCGACATTTGCTATTTAAGGTGTGACAATTGCTCCGACGACAATTGCTCTTACATTTGCTATTGCTGTTTTTTTACAAAGCATGTTTTCCTCCATACACTGTCATTTTAATTTTTTATAGCCTACTATAATAATAAATTAAATCTCTGTTTGTGAACTATCTTTAGGGTTTTGTTCGAAATTTTTGCCGGTTTCTTAGTATTTGTGTACGTATATATGTATTCATATACATATCTTATCTTGAGTTGAATTATTTTTAAACAAGGTGCTCACAATGTTAGCCAATGTCTTTAAAAATATTACTTATAGATAAAAACTTACTCATATATTCTAAAATTCGTAATATTTGGAAAAGACTATTCAATATACGGCGCACGTTTGTAAGGATGTATATGACGCAAGCGCTTGTTTTGTTCTCGTCCGTATACGCGTGATCGATCAGCTAACAAGACAGAGTGCGGTTCACTGGATGTAACACTCTCAGACCAACTACGAAAACATTTTTTTCACTTAGATTAGCGTTATTTAGATTAAAAAAAATACCCAATTAATTCACCGGATTGCTCAACGTTAATTCCGAAAATGCACAAACACCCTGGTGTACCCCTCCCCCATCAAACGTTTCGCGACCTCACTTGCGTTGCCCCACGATTGTAGATAATACCCCCACACCCGGGGAAAATCCTGCATGCGGCCTTAGTCTGTTTAGTATGTAGTGATTTTGTAATAATTTCCAGAAAGAAAGCATAAATTTCACTTCAAGTCTGAAACGGAATAAAATAGTGTGATGAAATAAACTATTTTTGTTTTTTATTGATCAAAATCAGTGAAGCAATAACAGAATCACAACAGTAACCTTTTGCATAACACAGAGCAGTAATGCGAACTGAGTGAAAACAAAAGGCCTTTTAAATACTGAAATAAGTTCTTTACTTTCTGAAGTATAAAGGGTTACTGTTGTTTATAAGATATGACATAGAATTTCTTTTTATTTTAGCAGAGCCAAATGTACGTTAAAATTATGAGAATAACCTTGAAATTTAGATTTACAATTTACCTTGGAATTTACAATCTACTTTTATTTAGATTAGAATGACAGTGTATGAGGGAAAACATGCATGTTACTCGATAGATTTTCGCTTTTTCAAACGAAAGTTTCGTGTCACAATTTTTTCTGGGCTTCATTTTGAGAACTTATCAATGACACTAATAGCAGGCAGAACCATATAGCTCAGATTTTTGTAAAACTGGAAACAATGTTAATGCCTTTAACGATTTAGAGAAAATAAGTATACTCTATGTAGAATTGAGGAATGCCCTGAAACAAAAGCTTGTACAGAATTTAAATCAGCAAAAACAAAGAATATTGTGGAAGACAATGATGGGGAAATGTGGCCAGATTGAAGTATCACGTGACACAGATTACAACTTTGCAATATTCAGTATGAGGAGTAACGGACTGGCGATACAACAAAAAATGCCTACTGAACAAGGGAGAGCGAAAGGAGGTAAAATTACAACGAACAGTTTACCTTGTGCTGAACTAAGATTACATTTAAGCAATACCAATCATCAATCCCATGACAATACCATTTAACCTTGTTCTTGCAACATAACGGTGATCTTTTATCTGTAATGTCGCTTTCAAGAAAGTTCGAGAGACTTGGATTAGTATGACTAAGCATGATCTGAGAATAGAATGAGATTGTGAGAAGGGGTAAATTAAGGTTTCTCGCTCGATTTTGTATTTTTGCGATTGATCAAAAGTCATTTATCGCAGGAGTAATTGTCAGCGGGGCGATTGTCGCCCTAGAAATTGTCTCACATTTGGAACAAATGTCATCGGAGCTAATGTCGTGGGAGGAATAATTGTAACTGGATTAATTATCGAACATTTGGAGCATAATTGTGTAAGAGCAATTGCCGCACCTTAAATAGCAAATGCCGGAGCAATTGTCGTACCTTTGGATTAAATGTCGCAGCAAATGTCGTTGGAGTAATTGTCGCACCTTAGGAGCAAATGTCGCCGAAGCAATTGTCGTACCTGTGGATTAAATGTCGTCGGAGCAAATGTCTTAGGAGCAATTGTTGCACTTCAGGAGCAAATGTCGCCGGAACAATTGTCGCCGGAGCAAATGTCGCCTGAGCATTTGTCGCACCATAGGAACTATTGTCGCACCTTAGAGACTATTGTCGCCGGAGGAAATGTCGCCGGAGCATTTTGTCGCCGGAGCATTTGTCACTGGAGAAATGTCGCCGGAGCAAATGTCGCCGGAGCATTTGTCGCACTTTAGGAGCAATTGTGCCGGAGCAAATGTCGCCGGAGCATTTGTCGCACTTTAGGAGCAATTGTCGCCGGAGCAAATGTCACCGGAGCATTTTGTCGCCGGAGCATTTGTCGTCGGAGCAAATGTCGCCGGAGCAAATGTCACCGGAGCATTTTGTCGCCGGAGCATTTGTCGTCGGAGCAAATGTCGCCAGAGCATTTGTCGTCGAAGCAAATGTCGCCGGAGCATTTGTCGCGGAGTAAATGTCTCGGAGCATTTGTCGCATTTTTCGGAGCAATTGTCGGCGGATCATTTCTCGCCGGAGCATATGTCGTGTCACCACCCTTGTGGTATCCCCAGTGAAAATGAACGTTAACTTGAGATAGCTTCATGAATTGCAACTCTCTGCGTTTTATTGTTAATATAAAAATCAAACCACAAAATCACTGAATCAGAACAACCTATATTACGTAACTTTTTAAACATGACATCTACGTCGACCGTATCGAAAGCATGCTTCAAATCAATGAAGATAGATCCTATTATTTGTCCATTGTCAATGGAACATATTACCAACCGTCCCATAAATACCCAAGGGCTACAAAGATCGAGTGACCAGGTCTGAAGCCGAACTGAGAATCACTCAAAACGTTGAGTGAAGACAAATACCCTCCCTACTCAAAAGGATTTCAACATACACTATAACGCATGCATACTTAAAGGGGTCTTTCTATAATGATATCCTGATGAATTTTATTATTGGAAAATGCAAAATTATTTGAAAAGAAATCAATGAATATTCTTCCTCCTTTCATCTTCAAGGCGGAGAGATTCTGAGAATGGCAGTGCGCTTCCCTACGCAGAGAATGGCCGGAGATATAACGATATAATTAGTACAATTTCGCGTCTTGCCCTGTATCAGGGGGTGAGGGTGTTAAATTCACACTAGTATCGTTAACTGCGGTTCCAGTATTTCCTGTAAAAACGGTTTTGATAACGGCGCTGAAGGACTTCCAACAAGAACAAAAAAGCCAATGTAGTCGTCCGATCTCCCTGACTTTCTCAGAAAGAAGATACCACCCGTAGAAACAGGGCCCGCGGGCTCGCAAGACGAAAGGTGCACGTCGCCTAGTCTGTCGATAAGACGGTGTAAAAGGATACGCTGCATCCAGAGGCCCACATATACAGAAAGGACGCTCTTCAAGTGGAACTTCTAGTTCTTTTCTCTTTCTCAATTCTACAAGGCGATATTTATTATTAGGCCAAACCATCTCTCTAACAAAATTTTGCTGTCATGCGCTTTCAGTTACACTTGATATAATAATATGCATCGAGAGCAATCGCATCTATCTTTCATATGGGTAGCTTATCACTCCTTACCAGCTGTTCTTTTTTAAGATAGAGGCCGTGCTTCGCTCTCAGCGGGTGATGTCTTCTTTTCTGAGACCTAAGTCAGAGGAACACATGCAATTTTTAAGTTCTGTTAGAAGTCTTGTCAAGTCCCATCAAAACCGTTATCACGGACACTACAAAACCGAAGTACGATATGTAAGATGTGAATTGGAAACCACACCGCCTATACTACGAGCAGGAAAAATGTGCAATTTTATGTTCCGCCTCTGTCGCGGTGCTGTATAGATAGATTCATCTCACGCCTTGGAGAAGAAAGGGAAAAATATTCCTTGATTTTTTTTTCAGAATAATTTTCTGCCATTCGAATAATAAACTATTATATTAGAAACTAATCATTATAAAAAGACCCTCTTCAAGTCAAAATGCATCGTTACAGCGTATGGTTGCAATACTTTTGAAGTAGGAGAGGGTAGTTATAAAGATGGAACAGTCTTTTCTCTAATTAGTTTTAACTTACTGTATTGCCAATCGGACGCGTAGTTACTTTACACACTAGAATTCACCTCTTCCTTCCTTTGGCACACCTTATCCGTTCCGTGTTGAGCATATACCAGAGTATTAAAGACAATGTTTATCACTGTTTGTTTTCATTTGTTTTCATCGTTTAATTTTCATTTGTTTCCGTAAAAATAAACGTGTGTAGATGCAATGGCAATTTCCAAATTCAATCAATGGAAATTATCAGAGCTATGACGACAAACATTGATTCTTAACAGCATCACAAGTTGTGCAAACTCATGATTAATCAACATTTGTAAGCTGAATCAGTAAAAGATGTTAAATGCGTTACAAAATGATATATCTTCATACACAACATTACCCGCCTATATAGAAATACTGGGACAAGTCTAGAGTTTTTGAGGTAAATAGATTTTTCAGGCATGTTCTACTATCACTATTGAATCATAAAAGCTCGACTCTTTTATTTTGAGAAAACAAAATAATTTCGTATCGAAATTCTTAATTAGCAAATTCACGTCAATGCCATCGTCAGTTTGTATTAAGAAATTAAACGAAAATATATTCACTCAATTCTAGTTAGTTGATATATTCCACTTCATTTTAGATATTGAAATTTATATGAAATTTTAACTGGTATATATTACGGGGCACTATGTGTCCTGTGTGTGTGGTGTGTGTGTGCTGCGTGCGCTGTGTGTGTGTGTGTGCTGTGTGTGCTATTGTGTGCCTGGTGTGTGCATCAGTGTGCTGTCTGTGTTTGTTGTGATGTGTGTGTGTTGTTGTGTCGTGTGGGCCGTGGTGCGTGTGTGCGTTTGTGTGTGTGTGTCGTGTGGCGTGTGTGTGTTGGTGCGTGTGCTGTGTTGTGTGTTGTGGTGTGTGTGTGTGTGTTGTGTGTGTGTGATGTGTGTTGTGTGTGTGTGTGTTTCGTGTGCTGTTGTGTGTTTTTTTTGGGGGGGGGGCAAAGCCAAAAAGGCACTCACATGTCAAAAGCACTGGGAGCATGAAGATATTTTCACCATCAGATTAGGTTTCTGCTTTGAAGTTGCTTTTTTGCGGGAATGTAACTTGAACAAAACTTTTTCGTAGTGTTTTCCGATTGTTAAAACACCGGTTAAAACATGGAATTTATACACATACTCTGCGAGCGAGCATAGCGATCGGTTTGAGAAGACATACAAATTTTAAGTTGGAAATCTCGCTTTGTGATCTATTCTGGCCCTATTTAGAAGTTTTTGTATAGTGTTTAAAAAGATGAAGAACATCTGTCTAGATCAAACTTTTCTGCTTGAAGTAGCTGTTTCTTCGCGGTAATGTAACTTGAGCAAAACCTTTTTGAAGGAGATTTCTGATCATTGAAGCATGAAATTATCTACTCCGCGAGCAAGCGTAGCGAGCGAGCGGATTGGGAAAATTTGAATATTATAAGTTGTAAAACTCGCTTTGTGGTCTATTCTGGCACTTTTTTCAGTGAAGTTTAGAATGAAGAACATACAGATCAAACGGATCCACAAGAATAAATAAGCAAACACTAAGGAGGGCAGGCAGAGATGATAAAACACGTAGTTTCGTTATGAATTACCCAGTCACGACGCACATTGTGAATACGCAAAGTTCTGTTAAAGAAAAAGAGGCATTCTTTCCTTTGTGATTTTCCTTTGTTGAAGACAGGGGGGGGGGGTAGACAATGGGGGATGGGGGTAAGCATCCCCCGCAGCTCACAAGGTGGGGGGGGGGGGGGTGACTGTACAGGTTTCACGGAATATATATATATATTTAATCGGTACTATTCTTATTATGATGATGATGATGATGAAGGTAATTATTATGATTATTATTATGATTATGATTATGATTATTATTATTATGCCTATTAATATCATTATTATCATCAGCATTACCATTATAGTTATAATTATTGACATCATTACTATCATTATCATTATCGTTGTCGTGTCACCTTTATTCCCATAGTATATTCGTATTTTTGTAACTGTCTTCTGCTTTTTTCGGGTGTTTGCAGTGGACACTGGTGCAAATCCTGGGCGGATACGGGATATATCCCCCACTGCACAATCATCCCCACCCTTTTTCAAGGAAAATGATTTTGATCTAAGCAGTTTAATGCTAATTTTGTCAAAATGAATATACGTGCTCTCAGGCGCGGTTCTAGAGGCAAAAATTTTAGGGGGCTACAGGGGGCGCTTGACGGAAAGATGGGCGAGGGAAGCGAGCGAACCGAGCGGGGGAGGGTGATGGGAGGGGGGATACCCCCCCACACGGTAGGAACTTTTTAAAAAATACACATAGAAAGACGTGATTCTGTGGGCAAGGTAAATTAATATTTCGAAGTATATTTATGAATAAAATGGGGATTATTTTCAGAAAAGATTACTGGAAGTATGTGAAAGACTAGTAATTGGGGCAGTTGATAGAAGGAACGAACACCTGCAAAATAGACATGTTTAACAAGCAATGTAAGACACAACAAAAGCATGAAACATACCAATATTCAATTTTGCGCGCACCCTCTCTTCAAAAAATTGTCAACGTATATTGAAATTTTTGCCAGCGTAAGGCGCGCCCGACATTTTGACACTTTGCTAAAACGCACAATGACAATCTTTTGACAAACATACCGTTTGCCCCCCCGCCCCAAAAAACCTGATAAACTGAAAAATTATATGCGTTAAAAGCTGGCGTAAAGCAACTGCAAAAACATTGATTGTGATCATTACCACGCCAATGAAAATATTGGGGTAGACATAACTGTTGACATATTGTGGTGCTCCCCCACCGACCCCCCCAAAAAAAAAATGACAAATTGAAATAAATATGTTTCACAAGCAACAATAAAGCACTATCAAAACCATTACACC
>JZLH01S0058855.1:31031-49199 GCA_001188425.1 Eucidaris tribuloides | reverse complement strand
TCAAAAAAAACCCCCAAAAGCCCCCGTGAAGAAGATAAGTTTTTTTCACCCAGCTTAGAATGCTTAATGAAAGACTGTAGAAACTAAAAATGTACAAATATGCTTTAATAGTGTACAGTTTGAAAATAAAATAGTTTTGACAAAGACTTATTTCTTTTTCACATTACAGGTCTACATACCTCTTCTGTCTTTCACTTCACACAAGAATGGGGATGCCCCTACTGAGGCTGAACAGAAGGCGAATGCCCTCTCATCGTCGTCCCAGGATGACCTCGGTATCCATGACGATGACGATGAGGAAGAAGCGGAAGAAATCAATACCGCAGAGCTTCAAAAACACGCTCTGTTGAGAGACGAATTCCTCATCAACATGCAGAAATTTGCCAATCACATCGGTCGCACCATCCAGCAGATCGAGGGGGAAGTTCGTCTCGACGTACCCGACCTCAACGTAGAGGGCGACGCAAACGAACTTGCCAAGGACGATACTCTGATCCACCAGATCGAAAATGCATGCCTTGAGTGGACGAAACAGATTGCCAGTGCCGTGGAAGTGCAACTGAAGAAGACGCCCCAAGGCAACGGCCCACTGGCCGAGATCGATTTCTGGCGGGAGCGCAACGCCGCGCTGAGTGCGTTGAGCGAGCAGCTGAAAATGCCCAAGGTGAAAAAGATGTTGGAGATCCTGGCCAAGAAAGACGCCATGGGTGATCACGCCATCCTCCAGAGCTTTGAGCTCAACCGTGCCGAACTGAATAAGTACTATGTGGAGGCGAAGGACAATGTTCGCTTTCTAAGCACCCTTGAGAGGCACTTCAAGAACCTGACGCATGGGGCCGGGTTCCAGATCGTGCTGGACACGATTCCGTCCATGATGAATGCCCTACGCATGGTGTGGATCATCTCCAGGCACTACAACACGGATGAACGCATGATTCCCCTGATGGAGAGAATCGCCTGGGAACTGGCGGAGAGAGTGGCCAAAGTGATTAATATCAGGACATATTCAATTAAGGGCCAAAAATGTATTTTATCATAACTTTACCTTATTAAAAGTGAGCATACAATTAATATATTAAACATTTTTGATATCATTAGTAAAAAACTGGTAACTTGTGTTGGGTATATTTATACATGTATATTATTTAAGGGCTGTTTTTCATCTATTTGATGCCACCACCAGGCTTAGAATCTACTTTCAAAAAATGACACAGCAGTTACTATTGATGTGATTATTTTGAGTTCAGTTGAGGAATATTTATTACACCAGTGACTGTTGAACAGAAATACTTTTCTGGTATCAAAATGTAATGTTATTGTTGGCAAGTTCTGAATTCTGTGAACTATTGTTAAGTGATAGGGTGGAAAATAGAAATTGTAGGGTGACTACCAATATTATGACAATTGCTTGAACAATTACTCTTTCTACCTTTTCTACCACTGCTGTCACTTCTGTAATGTAAATCACAGACACAAATTGCTCATTTATGAGAAATTGCTTCCTTTTACCAAAGTAGGGCAGTACTGCTATTTATACTATTTTATTTCGTAGTGTGTATATTATACTGTTGATGTTTCTACTGCTACCACAGCACATACTGCACTGTGCAAAAATTGACCATGCATAAATTTCTTTGCTTATGCAGGGAAACTCCGCCTCAAGTAAAGGCCAAGACGTCGGAGGCCAAGAAGACGCTAGAGTTGTGGAAAGAATGCTACTTCGAAGTGAGAGCCAAGATTGAGGCGTCGGGAAGGGACGCTCGCTGGGAGTTTGACCGCAAGAGACTCTTTGAGAGAACCGAATACATGGCCACAATTTGTCAAAATATCTATGATGTTGCTCAGGTAAATAATACTCTTGTTCTTCCCATTAAACAAGCTCTACAGGGGAGTAGGAAATGGGATGGGTCTGTGTGTAAATGAGGAGGCGGTTAAACATTTCCATGAGAATGCAAAGAACATTGACCATTCATCTCCAATTTAACAGCGGTATTGCTTTGTGGCAGGTGTTGTATTAAAGGTTAGTGACATGATTGGAAACACTTGAAAATGCCTCAAGAACCAAATGAGTTGAAGTATGTACCAACTATGCACTAGCAGGAGTGGATCTCTCACCTGGGAGGATTTGTCTGTAATTTGTTTACTTAAAGAGAATCAAGCATAAACATAGGAGTATTTTAATTTGATCTGGGTACGATAAAAATAAGCCCCATAGAGAGCCACACAGCAGGTTTCCCTGCTACGAGTGATATTGTCATTGTTTATTTTAGAATGAGTCAACGTTTAACTACAAGATTTTCACAGGAGAATCCCAGCATAGTTTGCTTGATTCTAGAGTAGTTCAGCCCAAGTTGAGGACTACCCCCAATCATGTCATTTACCTTTAACACATTGTGACCAAAAAAATGGACCACAAAAATATTTGTACACATTTTCAAATACACTCACGTACACAATGAGGAATACATTCTGATTATTTTTGCTTGGAGAACAATAAAGGTCTGTGTGTACATTCACATTCAGATGAGCTGTGACACTGCAGTGTCAATGTTTCACAATTTTTAATGCCAACATCTATTATGCATTATGTAACCCTTCAATACCTGATGATGTAATCATCATTGTGATTGATGACCATTCTATTATTGGTAGGTTCTTGAAGAGTTCTACAATATCTTTGGGCCGGAGCTGAAGTCTGTGACCGGTGATCCGCAGCGCATTGAAGATGTTCTGAAGAGAGTGGACGGGCTTGTCGAGCCTATTCAGGAGGTGAATATACAACTGAACTTGGTGATTCTGTAAATGGAGGGCCAAATGTGTGACATGTGCTGTGTTCAGGTTAAATCCAACAACATTAGGGGCATCCCCCCAAAAGAATTGTATTGTTGTAACTGGACTGTCCTTAAAGATTGTGTCAGGGATGTGCAAGTCCATTATTTCCCTTCATTATCAATACCAAACAGTAGTTTAGTACTTACAAATGGTGTGTTGAAGTTTGAGATCCATACGTCATGAATTTGTTGTTTTATGAGAAAAACTAATAACGACATGTTACCCGAATGTTGTTCTTTCCGTGAGTTTCAATTTTGCTCAAACTGCGAATCGTGGTTATTGTGTGACGTCGGAAGACCAGCGCAGCGCACTGATTGGTCAAATGGCTAACCTCTGCACGACATTTAGCTAACGGCTGATCGGACAATTTTGGAACGGCACGTGCACGTTTGACGTCACAGATTTTTTGAAAATGCTTCTGAGTAATTTGAAAAAGTATGAAGTTTAACCGTCCAAGTTTTCACCAAAACTCAATATTTTACCCCAAGTCTCTATGAGAGGTGTTTATTTATATTAATCTTCACATTGGATATAATTTCAGCTGATTTCATTCATTTAGATGTTTTTTGACATGCAAATCAATGACACAATCTTTAAAGTACAGTGATATGATCCTCCAACAACTGTGTTGGGACAATGATTTTCCGCTGTAGTGGAAAACACAGGAAGTTCCCAGAAATGACCACTTAAGATGGTAATGAGTTTCCAAACAGAAAATCACAGAAAACCTCATTTTGCCAAATTTTACTTTTAAAGAAAAAACACTCACAAAATTCATAACACAATGTTAAAAATTTATCAAAAAGCACACTAATGGTGCCAAAATAAGTTCTATGTAAATGGATTTGTCACTTTTTATGCCTCCGCAACGAAGTTGCGGAGGCATTATGTTATTCGGTTTCAGCGTTGCCATGTCTGCGTGCGTCGTCGAATCGTCGTGTACGTTCTCTGTTATCGCGATAACTTAAACGAAACGATGATCGGATTTCATGTAACTGTCTCAGTATGATCTATGGTGGCATACAATGCTAACTGATTAGAATTTTGATGTCTGAATGTCAAAAGTGTCAAAGGGTCACCGGCGAATAATATGTTATTTGGCTCCGTACCGCGATTAATCTTCACGTGAACGGCCGTCTGATTTTGAGTGTAACTAGGTGAAGTAATATTATGAACACATGAATGATTAAAATTTTGGGGTTGAAGGTCAAAGGTGAAGGTCACGGGCTCTAATTCATGTCTGACATGGCGTGTTACCTCGATATTGGAATGGAAAGTTGGATTTTGATTAACTTGGCGTGAAATTATTATGACACAACCATGTAATGATAAGAATTTTGGGAGGTCAATGATCAAAGTGTCATCCGGGCTAAATATGTCTATTTGGTCGTTACGTGATGATTATTCAGTACGGCTGGTGGTATTTCGTAGTAACTTGGGTGAAGTATTATTAAGAAAGCTAACATGAATGTTAGATTTGGTTGAACAGTCAAAGGTCAAAGCTGTCACGATTGAGTGATAGAATGTCTGATTGCGGACTCATTACATGATATCTTAAAGTAAATGAATGATTGGGTTGGATCCTAACTTCGGGCTGGATACTACTCTAGAATCAAGTAAAAAAAAAATCTATGCAAGGTTGTCCTTGTGAATTGATAGGTTCAAGTTCACTCGTCTCATAAAACAAACATGTTCAGACACTAATAGTAGCATGGAAACCTTCTGTGTGTATCTATGGGTTTTTTTCTACGCCGGCAAATAATACTACTCTATGATTTTGATGCTTGATTCTCCTTAAGTAACAATTACAGACAAATACCTCCAGGGAGATCCACATCCTAGTGAAAGCTTGTTATATATTTCAATCGTCATTTGGTCTTGAGGCATTTTCAGGGTTCGCAATGATTCAACTACCTTTAAAATGCTGGTGGTCGATTTTGATGTTACTTGGGTGAAGTATGTATTATAGGACCAAATGAACAATCATATTTCATGGCGTTAAATGCAAAGTCAAGGTAACAAGGCTCATATTAGTTCTTAAAGTTTACCACAATAATGAAGAACGGACTTATCCGGTATGATGTACACTTGGGTGAAGTAATGTATATAATGTACCAGATGAACTGATCATAGTTTGGGTTTAAGAGTCAAAGGCAAGGTTACGAGGACCTATTGATATTTTACCACATTAACTTGAAGAATGGCTTCGAATTGACGGTAATTTGGTAAATAGTATTTATTTGGGGCACTAATTGAGATTTCAGAGTTTATGAAGTCAAGGTTACGATATGCCCGAATTCAAAGTTTTAGTGAATTGACGGGGGTGCGGAGGATACCATCGGCGGCTCAAAGACGATTGCTCTATGTTCTGTATACAAGTTCTTATGTCAATCTGGATATTATCATTTTTCTAGCAAGTTGAAATGGAATTCCAGATTTGTTGAAATGGAAAAGGCTCTTTTTTGAACAGAAAATCACTGTCCCTAACTATGAGCATGGAGGTACTGCAAGATCCCACATCATCTGATTCTGTCTTTGCTCCTGCAGGTGAACTTTGACACCTCCAGCCTGTGTTTTGGTGTTCTATAATTGAGACAAATAGAAATCTGTTGCTATCAAACTATTCCGAACCTAAAGGTACTGCAAATTACCATTGTAATGATACCATGATTCTCTTACCTCCTCCTCCCTGCAGGTGAACTTTGACCCCTTCAGCCTCAAACACCAGCTCCAGTGGCGTAAGGTCATTGACTGGTTCGGCAAGGAGGTGGCGGCCATTGAGGACGAGGCCAAGCACTTCATCGACGAGTCCTTCAAGACGCTGCGCTCGGCCGAGGGCGCCTTCGACATGCTGCTCAAGTTCCGGCACATCCGCTCCCGTGAGGCCATCAACTCGCAGATGATGAAGAAGTTCAACGACATTCTCTTGCAGTACGGCAAAGAGGTGGGGCATCTGCAAAGTGAAATTAACCCTGATCATAATGGGCTGTTTTGGCTCTGCTACACCAGATTTCGGTTACAGAATGCGCAACTGCCCCTTAATTTGGCACACCTATTGTCTGGGATATAATATACTATCTACTATACATCTAATTCCTTATTATTGGGCCCTGGAAAAATGGATTTATCTGACAGCAAAGTTCTTATTGGAGGTATGGGAAAGTTATCACACTTTCTGGTAAAGTAAACATGTTGGCTTTGCATATGATAGTAAAAGAAGTCAATGAATTTGGTAAAAGACCATTACAACATAAATATATATAAATTCCAATTACATATCTTGAACTTTAAAAATTTCATGTGGATGAAATATAGGTTTGAAACGAGTGTAAAACGAACAATGATTTATTATCCATATAGCATGTTTCTGAAGTTTGTATAATCTTTTATCTTACTACTATCTTCCATCACCATGCCAGGTGGATACAGTACAAGCCTTGTTCAAGCAGTACCAGCACAACCCCCCAGTCTCCAAGAACCAGCCCCCTGTGGCTGGGGCCATCGCCTGGGAGCGATCCCTCTTCCACCGCATCAAACACACCATCATCCGGTTCCAGTCCATGGAGGATATGCTCTCCACGGAATACGGCAAAGCTGTAAGTCTATTAGAAATCTAATCAGTGTTGTGTCCGAGACCGAGGCCGCCCCAAAATACAACTTTTCCATAGGGTTTGTGTAGGTGACTCGGACCGAGACCAAGTCCACCAGGAATTGGCTTCGAGAACGGCTTTGGATAGAACACTGGAAATTTTTATGTATTATTTCAGAATATTTTGCCTTTTACAGGACTTTGAGGTCAGCAAATTTGTAGGATTTGTAGAATTTTATTGATTGTTTTGACCCTCTCTCGGGGTATGAGTGCACAAACAAACATGAAGTATAAATAATAATGAGACTAGTGAATACAATCATGTACATAGTGACACGAAGATACATACAATAATATTTTGTATGAGAGTACAAACATGAACATTGTAACTTATGAATACAATGTATACATAGATATTGACTATAAAATACCTGTTACGTGTGAGTTAAGAAGATAGTCAGATTCTGGTCATGAAGCTTGACATCCTTTTTGTCAAGCTTTGCAAAGACTACTCCAAAAACCTCACATTTGTTGTAATGTTTCCCTATTTTATCTGTACATTATTCCTGTTTTGTTCTACCATTTCCTACTTTTGTTAGAGAGATTCTGTTCTCACTTTTTCCTTAAAGACACGGGCTAACATTGTGGAGCTTCAGTATATATATAAACAAAATTGCCAAACTGTGATATCTGGAGAACATGGTAGTGCTTGATTGGAGAAATAACCCCCCTAGAATAGGACAGTTAAGAAAGTTATGCTGCCACTGGAAAGATATGCATGAGTGAACAATTTATGAACAATTTCCACTGCAGTGGAGTATAAAATAGCCTAGATCTACACACAGTAAGTCTATGGGAGGACATGAGCATGGTGAATGTGGTCAACCTGAGGAGTCGTAGATTTTCACTTTTTTAAAGCACTAAATCATTTTGAAATACAACTTTTTCAGAGCTTCATTTTAGACCTGATCAATGACACTTGGAGCATGGAGGATTATGTATCTCACATTTTTTAAAACTGTGGTCATTGCTTGCCTGTGTGTTTTTACATTGTCCTGCTTGAAAACCTGCATTAAAACATACACATTGTCATCCGTGCTGCAGGCTCGCAGTAAGTACCTGGGCGTGGCCCGCCAGATGAAGGAGTATGAGGACAAGAAGTACGAGCAGTGGAGGGACCACGTGGAGATGATCCTGCCCAGTCTGCTGAAGAGGAACCTCCTGGCTAAACCCCAGGACCAGATGCCCCCCGCCAAGCTGCAGGAAGCCGGGGCCGAGGATGGAGAGGATACTCACAGGTCACAGAGTAAGGATTGTTATATTCCACGTACTGAGAGTCTTGCTGTTTGTTTAGTCAAGAGATACTCGCATAATAAAGCACAGTTTTGTCCGTCAATCACTCAAGAAGAAAAGTTTGATGCACTCTATAGTGATAGTGCTTTTGGTGTTCCGTTGATCTCGACAATCCAACATTTGTATTAATATTTTTGAGTATTTGTGAAATGAAAGTGTGTTGCATCCTATGAATTCGGACCATCAATTACCTGCGCAATTTGAGCAATTTGTGTCTGTCATTTACATTGACATCAATGTAGTTTAAGGCATTTAAATAACGTGTAATTATTTACCACTGCGTTGGCTCAGTGGTAGAGCATCCCCTTCTGGTGCGGGAGGTCGCGGGTTTGAGCCCTGGCCAGGTCATACCAAAGACCATTATAAAAAAATGGTACCTACTACCTCTAGCCTGGTGCTCGGATATATCTAGATGGTGTTAAACGCATTGGACTACCAGAGGACTAACTCCCCACTGTCGTCGAACTGTCTTGTGCAGCCATGTTGCGTAGGGTTACTGAAATGGAGATATGTGCCGCCTGATGTTCCACTATAGGAACGGGACGGGCTTAACTGAACTTAATTTCTGTCAGGGTCCTGGGTTGTGTCATGTACATCTTTATGTTTGTCACTTGTACTCTTTCTGTCACTTAATGAATAAGACAGATGATCTTTTATTTCTTGTGCAAATTTTGCCAGAAGTTACAGCATGCTTGGGATATTTCAAAAACACCAGTAACTAAAATGTGACTAATTTGACACTTATTTCCTTTTGCCAAAGAAGGGCAGTATATTCTATACAAAAGCATTTTATCATGTGTCTTTCTTATAGTGCATGGAGCTGATGTGAAATACGTGGTCGACTTTGCATCTGAACTGTCAGAGATCATCACAGAAACCAAGTACATGGAGCAGCTTGGATTCAGCATTCCAGAATTGGGCCGAAATGTAGCATTACAGGTAAACAGTTTACCAATGAGTAGCTAAGTGGGTTCAACAACTGAAATTATGTGATGTTCAGATTGTACAATAGGTCAGTTAGAAAACTTTTGCAGCAAGCAGATAGATAGCCACTCTAAACATATTCAGAATATTCATAGGTCTTGTTGCACTTTGTTGGAGAAAAGTAGAGTGCTCTGTTCAATATGGTCCTTTTGTGCTTGTAGTTATGGGTGTACTATACTTGTAAAAATCAAATAAAATCAATTTTTTGTAACTAATCTGTTCATTTACTCTACATGCATTATCTTTCATTTTTTCATCAAATTGATATAATTTATATCTCTTTTGAAAGTCTGGCAATATGTGGAAGTTTTTTGTGTTTATTTTTATTTGGTGTCATGTATGAAGGTTCATTGCTGATTTTGGTAATATATGAGGTATATTTATTTGTGAAGTCTTGAAAAATCACATTAAAACATGAAATTTAGTACTTTTGAAAGGGTGTGGTAGTTCATGATTAATGGAAAATATATGGTGTGTACAGTAACTGGAAATTGATTCTGACACATGAAATCCAAATCAATTCTCCATCCCAACTTATGTTTCTGTGATAAGGCTCCTTCAACCCTTTAACTCGTTGGAGACGATTTGATTTCACTATAACACGCATTTTCCATAGACCCCAACATGATTTAACTCATACTTAATCTCCAACGGGTTAATGTGCCCCATCAAGAGGCCGCAGTACAACTGTGCTAATCCCCATTGTGTCAGCCTATAATCCCCCTTGTGCCAGGTTTATTTGGAGACTGTACAATAGATATGCCAATATACATGGAAACATTACATTGGCAGTGCACGGAATAACAATAACAGTACAATGCCAAGTCAAGGGATATGTGATAATTAACACAATGGCTATGCAACTTATGCACGTAAAGATGCACTTGGCAATTAAAGAGTCAATACCCATCTTCCTTCATGCCTTTACAGGAGGACAAGTATCTGAGATGGAACGATGGTCTAAATCACATGCTACAGCGATACCATGGAGCTATAGCCTCCATCGACACGGCTGAGGTGAGTCTGTTATCCCCCTTATGTTTCATCAATTCTCTGAATGCTAGGTAATTTTTTTTATGACTGCCAAAGACATATTGACCTGTCACCATGATACTCTGATAAAGTTGCACATCTTATGAAACATAAACATAGAAAGATACTTTAGATGAAAAATATAAATATTCAAACTTTTGCAGCATGTGAAGGTCATAAAACTCTTGATTTTTAAGGACATTTCACTTTCATATTTTATATCTAATCACGATAGTTGACACTTTCCTGACCGTTGGGTTGTACATCTTTATCAGGGTATCATGGTGACAGGTCACCATTACATGTATATAGTTCTTTTTTTAGAAGTTCAGTCAAGTTACAAATTGTTAGTTCTAATTCAAGTCACAGCATTTGTTTATATAAGTACAGATTATTTTTGCATACATCGACCTCATACATACAAGTATAATTATCGTCCATCTCAAATATTATAGTTCCAATTTTCTCTGTGTTTTTTCAATAGGCCATTTTTCTGATAAGTTGAATTTATAACTCAAATTTTGCCTGTTCTGAATTTATTGTTGAGTCCCAGAGGGACCAAACATGTGTTAAAATTATTTGCCTAAATGGAAGTGGACACAAGTGTAATACTTATGGTCTTTAATGGATTAACATTTTGATCTCTGCCTGTCAGCTTGACTGAAAAGATGTCATAAATATCTCCTTTTCTCTCTGTCTTTCTCATTTTTCCCTGCAATAGTACAATTATGATACTTTTAGTCTCCATCTCCCTATGTCTTCATCTCCAACATAAACTGTGTACAAAAGTTTAACTCAAGTTTTGTTTGAGTCAAAGTGATTTGTGGAATCCGTAGAGATTTGACTTAAGGAAAAGTTGACTGGATGTCATTTGTTCACACGTCTAGTCTTGTCAGGTCATGAGTCAATGCCGGTTAATTGCAAGTCCTGGCAAATGTTACAGAAACAGTGACTTGAGTTTGACTGGAATCCAAGTTTGTGATTCAAGTCTACAACTCGTGTACCCATATTTCTCATTGTGATGTCATGTGCAGGATATTTCAGCCCCCCCCCCAAAAAAAACAAATCATATTTGTTGACTTGATTTCTAAATTGCTCTGAACTTACTGGACAGCCAGAGGTACTGGATGATAACTAAGCGGGGCCAATTATTATTTTTTTGTGTGTGAGTACAAAATGCTTTCTGCTGTGAGCAATAATACCCTAAAAAAAACAAACAAAAACATGTGTACATCAATGTAAACTAAAGTTTACTAGTATTAATATATTTTCATTTTCATTTAGACCCAGTTACTAGATGAGCACTTGAAGGAATTAAGGCGGACCCTAAAGCCAGGTCACAAGCGTCTCAACTGGAACTCCCTCGGTATCAGTGACTACATCATGAGATGTGAACAGGTAAGAACATTGATTCTGTGTTAACCTGTCAAAGATGATTTGGTTTCAATGTAACACACATTCTCCATAGACACCAGCCCAGAATATATAGTTCATGCCAGACAAAAGAAAACAGTATCAATTCTAATGATTTTTTATTTGAGAATGACATATTGCAATTTGTAAATGATCAGTGAGCAGATAACACAGCATACAGTTCTTGTTGAGAAAATGGGGGTGGGGGGGTATTTTTTGAAAATTTTTTTTAAAACAGAAACATTTCAAAGTGTGTTATTGTCAGGGAATTAATTGATATAGGCCTATCCAGTGTTCACGGTTAACAGTAGCCCGCTAGCCAATGGCTAACAAAAATCATGGCAGATTAGTCAACATTCTAAAGTAACTAGTCCGCATGGCTAGCCAAAATATTATTTTTGTGTCACATGAAACATTATAAAAATGTTTAATTTTGTGGGACGGGCTAGTCAGAATTTTGGCGGACTTCCCAAAATTCAAGCCAACTAGTCTGCCTGGCTAGTTTAAAAAAAAGTCAAGCGCGACCCCTGTACTATCTAAAATACAACAAGAGAAAATTCCATTTTTTGCCATTTACCCAACTATACACTACCTTAATGCATGATACTTACAGTAATAAGTAATGTGTAGTGTAAATTGTTTCTGAATAAAACCAAACGGATCTTTAAGCAATAAATGTACTACATGATTTCAGATTTCTTGTTCTGTTTTTTTCTTGCTAGGCCATCTCCAAGTTTGAATCTCTAGTCAATCAGATCCAGAAGAATGCCAAAGATATTGACGCCCGCCTCAGAGCCATGGAGAATGCCGAGCTCTTCAAAGGACCCCCACCCCAGATCAAGGCTGACATCTTACCAAGTTGCAAGGTCAGTTATTTTGATTGTATCAGGACAACTCTCCTGGAGGACAACTCCACCTGACAACTCCCACAGGGGACGGCACCCCTGGAGGATAAAACATCCTGTGTAGGACTCCCCCGAGTACAAGATAGATTTTTAAAACTTGAAACATTGTTAAACTCCTCCATGTGAGTTATCCTAGGGTTAGTTGACCTTGTGGGAGTTGTCCAAGGGGGAATTCTTCAAAGGGAGGGGTGAGTCAGGTGGGAGTTGTCCCCCAAGAGTGTTCCCCCATGGGAGTAGTCCGAGATCTCCTTTGATATTTGTGATTCCTCACAAAAATTACTTCCTCACACTGTACAGTGTGTCCCAGAAAAAAGGAAACCGGATTTCATCGCAAAAATATTCTATCATAATGAATAGTTTCTTCAATAAATTAGGTATGACCGTAAAGCTGTGTTTCTCTCCTTTCATTTGATACATTACTTTTTATTAAATGTTCACGCATAATTGAACTAAAACAATGGATATTGTGCTACGCAAATTTCATTTGCACGCGCATACTCCATCTTGAGCCGCATTTTCATGGTACATAAAATGTAATTGTTTTTTTAAAATAAAAGTATGACGTAAAAATCAGAATTTCTCTTTTATATGACACCTGCAGGCGTAAAAAATGAATTATGTATGCCGAAGAACAAGTAAAATCAAAAACATGCCTGTTTTTTAGCGTGATTTTTTTAAGTGAAATAACTTTTAGAAACTAGAGGCGAACAGAACAATACCGGATCACGCACTGAGGCTGACTTAACATAATATCTTGCTCTGAGAACACCAATAGGATCCGAGTCATGTTCGAAGGGTAATTGATTCTGCTGTTTGCCGAATTAACAGAAACTGTTATAATGCATTTTGGACATTTCTGAAAGCAAGCATCATTTGAAATTGTATTTTATCTCACTGATGGCAGACGCTACTATTTTCACAAATTGTGTATCATATGAAAGAAGATAAAATCAGCTTTTCAAATGGTGCCCTCAATGTCGAAAATACTCAGAATATATTCAACCATGAAGTTTGAATTCAAATTGCTCGTGCAAATGATTTATACAGTGTCCCAGCAGTGTGATATTCCTTCTATTGTGCTTTGGGCTCACCATGCGTGAATGGGAATCCCTGTGACCGGTATCAAATGAAAGGAGAAAAATAATGCTTTCCTAACCATCGTACAACTTATTTTTCATACTTGTTTTTTAAGATATTGAAATATCTTCCTCAATCTGCCGGTTTCTTTTTTCTGGACACACATGATATAGTTACAACCAGTTTACGTTCAACATTGGCAGCTGTAACATTTGTTCAGAATGCAACTTACATGCTGGATTTTACCTAATCAGATATGTCTGTGCTGAATATCAAACAATTTTGAATTTGTTCTGAGACTATTGAAAAAACACTATTTCTTGATGTAAGAGCGCAGAATTTAACCTTTCTTACCACTCTAACAATTATCTGGAATAATGGTGCATTACATTCTGGGAGAAAAGCTCCATGGCTTGTTATAGCGTTTTAGCCCACTTGCCTCTAATTTTTTGGCATTTCGGCAGTCAAGCAGCCTCATTTGGTTCAAATGCCACAGCCAATTTAACACATTTGCTTTCTGGAGATGGATGCAACAACATGGATACGTAAGACCAAATAAATGGTGTCATTGTTGGGTGTGCTTCGAATTAAATTTCCATTCAATTTCGTCAGCAAGCTGCAAGGTGTCACATGTCTGCAATGCACAGATTTGCAAAACAGTGCATGCATGTTCAGTTAAATATTTCTTAAATGGTAAGCTTTCATTCTGCAAAAATGACTTGGGAGCGTCCACTACCTTGTGAAACAGCTGTCGTGTCAGACCTTGAGTAGGAAAATATGGGCCTCTCACGCTAGCAGAGATGCCAACCTTACGGATTCCTCCGTATTTGTTCCGCTTTTATTGCCCTTGTTACGGCGTTACGGTAATATAACCAAAATGTTACGGAAAACCAAATCAACACACGTGTGTGAGCTCTGGCAATGAAGTGCATGATCTCACTCAATGCTGCGCCATCAAAACGGCGTTGAGCTTTATAGATCAGAAGCGCACACCGACATTTGGATCACTGATGAAGCGATACCTGAAGCCCAGCTGTGGCGTGCAGTACGTGTAGCATGGCAGTGCACTAGAGGCTCACCACGCAATCTACTGGTATATGCAAGTGGACGCGCTTGCAGTGTGACGAACTTCATGTGTGTTACATGTACTTACGAAGTGAAGTCGGACTGTGATCTCGATATTCCGAACCTTTCAATATTTTTTTTTTCAGCCATCATGGCTCCGAAATCTGGAGGCTCATTTTAATCAAACAAACATTTAAAAGCATGTTTGCGAAGCTATAATGATGGTCATTTTTCGACCCAATTAAGGAGGCTGAGCAAGAAGGACAACTTAACATTGCACCGATGTACAGCACTACAGCAACTTCTCAACAGGGCGGACGGCCACGATGCCACGGGCGGCCACGGGGGAGTTCAGGCTGGACATTACTTATCGCACGATCGTCAGAAGCCTTCAAAAAAATGAAAGAAATGTGACACCCTTCACTACTTGTGTGCAACAACGAAAGTCATCTTTCATTACAAGAACAAAGGCCTTCAAACTTTAAAAGGTATGGTGGCTAATGGCGATGATGTATTATGCTGTTGTAGCCCAAAGGTCTTAGTCCGCACATACAGTGATGAGTTTGGGTAAATGAAAAATCTCAACATCGACTCAAAACTCGAAGAGTCAACAAAAGATAGCAGAGGCATCTGACTTTATTGCTGAAATTTGCCACACAGTAAACTGACTAGTGTTACTATGTTTGCTATCTCGTGGAACATGCGTGTGATGAACATTTGCAACATCAAAATGTTGGAAGGTCTGTGTATGTTTGTTAAAATGTTGCTGCGCAGGCAATGTGTTCCTGAGAGACCCACGTTTGTTCCTGACAAATGTGGTCAATGTTCCTGACAACTATCCTTTGGGGTTGGCATCGTCTGCGCTTGGGACGTTGTTGGTGCATTGTAAAAGGCGGAGAATTCCAACACGAACCTATTACACCTTTGATGGGTCATCTCTTGTATGCAACCTAATAAACTAATTCTAATAGCTTCGCTTTGCAGGAATTCTTTTGAACACATCGAGAGGGAGAGACTGCACACCTATGATGACCACTGTCCCCGCAAGTATCGTGCCATTGTCCCTCCTAACCAGATGGAAGGCCTGGTGGTACATACCAACAGCAGGGAAACCCGTAGATTACAACGCTTACTATGCATTCTGGAAGGAGGGTTTACGAGACTTCTCCACTAAGGTGAGTTGTGCTACATCAATATTGTTTTGTCCCAGACAGGTATTGTATTTGCTCGATATTTCACAGTGGTTTTATTTTGTGTATTTAATGACTTACTTAGCTGAAAAAATTGTCACTCCTGATATTCCTTTAGCAAAGTGAATGGCAAATGCAATAAAATTACAAAATATACTTCTCCGTGAATTTTGCCACATTTCAGCAAAGCTAAAATGCATGAAAATATATGTTTGCAAAATATATGACATATACAAAGCCATATACTTTTGTTTGTAGATGATGATATCATCATAAGCAGTATTTTTCATAATATGTGATATTTGAAGTTGCTATCAGACACTTACAAATATAAGCTGTTTGTCATACATATATGCATAATAAATAATGCCTTGCTATTGTGCTGATAAGAAATAAGTGAATATAAAAACAAATCAAAATAGATAGGCTTGCTGTATGTTTTTAAGAAAGGTTTTTCTTCATGGATTTGTGTATTCTTCTAACATTGAACTATATAAGCAAACTAAAGTAGCATACATATCATGAGGAGAGAAACTATGAACAACACACAAAAAGTGAAAGAAATTATTGCTATTATTAATGTGTATTGGTAGTTGTCTACAAACAGAACACAATTTATCTGTTGTACAAGTTGTATTTCTGATCTAAAGTATATGAAGTCTTGTTAGAGAGATTGTGTAACCCACCAAATGGAACCGTGTCTTCATTTGTCTCGCATTGTTTTTTTCGCTCACTCAGATGCGGTGATAGCACAACCTGACCGAGTTCAATCTGCTGTGTGCCACCAACCCTGTTGCCAGATCGGGCCGATGCTGCCGCACCCCGAGATGCAATCCTGGCCCCGGCCGCCAAGTGAAATCTAGCAAGCTAGGCATGCAAGTGTGTCAGGGACTGTGTGGAGGGTAAATTTGAAGACACTATTTACCATTGGCGGAGATTCAATTAGAAATTGTCGAACTGTGATATCTGAGCTGCAAAAATAGTGCTTGAATGATAGAAGAAAGAAAAATTTAAATGCTTGAATGGACAAATAAGCATTCCTGAAATACAATATTCTGAAAGTTATGTGTCAGGAGCAAATATGTACAGATATATATTCGGTATAGAGAATAAAAGTTGTGGGGACAACAATTCTAATGACACAATAGTTTATGGGGAAAACTGGAAGTGGTCGCTATCATTAATTTTCACTTTATAAAAGCACTTAATGATGCGTTTAAAACTTCAATTTTCAGAGCTCTACATTATAGATCAGTGTCAGATACATTAGTAGCATGGTGGATCATGTAGCTTAGATTGGCAAAACTGAAACATTGTTTAAGGCAATGTATTTAAATAAATGTGGAAAAGTACTCCTGCAGACAGTGTTTGACACAAAGCAAAATGTTTGATCACAGTGTCAACTTTCCAAACATCATCTGTTTTAAGTCTAAAAAAATTGGCGATCCGCCACCCATTGTTTACCATAGTTTGTAAAGCAAAAGAAAGTTGAAGTTGGATTAATGTTTTTTTCCTAAAATGACAGACAACCAACTCCTGTTTGGCAGACGCGGAAGAACTTTTGTTCGCTGGATGCATGGCACTGCATTGAACCTCGGCCCGCCCAGAATGTGGACGTGGAGGACGAGCCCTACAATCGTCAGTTTCTTCTCCGAATCTTCGGCCGATCCTGCCAGTCGTAGAGCTGGTAGTGGCCATGTCGGCCAGTAATGCAGAAGATGTTGAAACAAACGCTCACCAAATACCTCAGCAGGTAACTGAGTCTAGGTCTTCATGGTAAAGCATTCAAATATGTGGTTGTAGTGTAATTTGTATGTAAATTTTCTATGTGTGTGTTGTGTGTTTGTAATTGCCCTCAACTCGGGACCTCAATTAGGAATTTGACATGCAACGTTGACTTTTTGTCAACTGTAGATATCCAGTTGTCCGCAGTGCTAAATTGATGAAAATCACTAAAAGAGAATTATGAAATCGGATGATGTTCAAAGATTGTGTGTAGAGTATGGAATACGGTCCCGTGATTGGTTGAATTAAATCACACTCATATACATTTTAATCCAAGGTACATAGGATGGCCCAGAAAAAAACGAAACAGTTACATTTTATTACTGATTATCCCAAAATAATTGCTCAATCTTTATTTAATTCACATGGCTACTAATATGTCCTCAGTAGGGAGTAAAGAAAAACTGTATCATGAAAAGAAAGGTAAAGGTCTATGTTCGTCTGTCTTTACAAGTAATGCGTGTGGGGGTTTGTTTACATGATCGGCTCCTTTTCATTTTATTGTCAGCATGAGTGGAAGAGAATACAGGCGCCCTGTGGAAGTGGACAAAACCATCTATGTGGAAAAGTTTGCCCAGCAAGAAACCGACATGCGTGGCATAGGACGACAAGCTGGCAGATCTACTCCAATCTGGCTACAGAGGTAAGGAATCTCGTCATGGGAACCATTGAAAATGCATTGTCTGCATAGTGCGTTAAAATTAATGGGCTCTCCTGTTAGATGAGGTAAAAATTTAGGCCAATATTCTGTTATCTTTCTTATTGAAATGTTATTCTGTATAACGCCTCTGGGCCAATGCTAATCTTCACCAATTGCATGGATCAATAAATGCATTGAAGACAATGAGAGGGATTTACTAATCCTCTTTAATCTTACCAATACAATACCACCTTCATATGGGACCGCAAGTTCATCGAACCTTGTATAATGAGAGAAGGCGCG
>JZLH01S0058855.1:13825-30210 GCA_001188425.1 Eucidaris tribuloides | reverse complement strand
GGGAGGTCTGTGTATGTTTGTTAAAATGTTGCTGCGCAGGCATGTGTTCCTGAGAGACCCACGTTTGTTCCTGACAAATGTGGTCAATGTTCCTGACAACTATCCTTTGGGGTTGGCATCTCTGCGCTTGGACGTTGTTGGTGCATTGTAAAAGGGGAGAATTCCAACACAACCTATGTACACTTTGATGGGCATCTCTGTAATGCAACTAATAAACCTAATTCTAATTACTTCCTTTGCAGGAATTCTTTGAACACATCGAGAGGGAGAGACTGCACACCTATGAGACCCTGTCCCGCAAGTATCGTGCCATTGGTCCCCTCCTAACCAAGATGGAAGGCCTGGTGGTACATACCAACACAGGGAAATCCCCTAGATTACACGCTTACTATGCATTCTGGGAAAGGAGGGTTTACGAGACTCTCACTAAGGTGAGTTGTTGCTACATCAATATTGTTTTGTCCCGACAGGTATTGTATTTGCTGAATATTTCACAGTGGTTTTATTTTTGTGTATTTAATGACTTACTTAGCTGAAAAATTTCACTTCCTGATATTCCTGTACAAAGTGAATGCAAATGCAATAAAATTACAAAATATACTCTCGTGAATTTCCCATTTCACAGCAAAATCATGAAAATATATGTTTGCAAAATATATGACATATACAAAGCCATATACTTTTGTTTTGTAGATGATTCATCATAACAGTATTTTTCATAACTATGTGATATTTGATGTTGCTATCAGACTTACAAATATACTGTTTGTATACATATATGCATTAATAAATAATGCCTTGCTATTGTGCTGAATAAGAAAAATAAGTGAATATAAAAACAATCAAATAGATAGGCTTGCTGTATGTTGTTTGAAGAAAGGTTTTTCTTCAGGATTTGTGTATTCATCTAACATTGAACTATATAGCAAACTAAAGTACAGTACATATCATGAGGAGAGAAACTATGAACAACCACAAAAAGTGAAGAAATTATTGCTATTATTAATGTGTTTGGTAGTTGTCTACAACAGAACACATTTATCTGTTGGTACATAGTTGTATTTCTGCAGGTCTAAAGTATATGAAGTTGTTAGAATGATTGTGTAACCCACCAAATGGAACCGTGTCTTCATTTGTCTCCATTGTTTTTTCCCACTCAGATGGTGATACACAACCTGACCGAGTTCAATGCTGCTGTGGTGGCCAACCAACCCCTGTTCCAGATCGAGGCCATGCTGTCCGCACCCGAGATCATCCTGGCCCCGGCCGCCAATGAAATCTACAAGCTAGGCATGCAGTGTGTCAGGGACTGTGTGGAGGGGTAAATTGAAGACACTATTTACCATTGCGGAGATTCAATTTAGAAATTTGTCGAACTGTGATATCTGAGCTGCAAAATAGTGCTTGAATGATAGAAGAAGAAAATTTAATGCTTGAATGGACAAATAAGCATCCTGAAATACAATATTCTGGAAAGTTATGTTGTCAGGAGCAAAATATGTACAGATATATATCGGTATAAGAATAAAATGTTGTGGGGACAACAATTCTATGACACAATAGTTTATGGGGAAAAACTGGAGTGGTCGCTCATTAATTTTCACTTTATAAAAGCACTTAATGATCGTTTTAAACTTCAAATTTTTCAGGGCTCTACTTATAGATCGTGTCAGATACATTAGTAGCATGGTGGATCATGTAGCTTAGATTTGCAAAACTGGAAACATTGTTAAGCAATGTATTTAACTAAATGTGGAAAAGTACTCTCAGACAGTGTTACACAAAGCAAAATGTTTGATCACAGTGTCAACTTCAAACATCATCTGTTTAAGTCTAAAAAAATTGGCATCCCCCCCATTGTTTACATAGTTTGTAAGCAAAAGAAAGTTTGTAAGTTGGATTAATTTTTTTTCCTAAAATGACATGACAACAATCTCCTGTTTGCAGGACCAAGAACTTTGTTCGCTGGATGCATGGCACCTGCATTGAGACCCCGCCCCAGAATGTGGACGGGGAGGACGAGCCCTACATCTTCAGTTTCTTCTCCGACATCTCGGCCGATCCTGCCGTCGTAGAGCTGGTAGTGGCCATGTCGGCCAGTATGCAGAAGATGTTGACAAACCTCACCAAATACCTCAGCAGGTAACTGAGCTAGGTCTTCATGGTGCATTCAATATGTGTTGTAGTGTATTTGTATGTATATTTTCTATGTGTGTGTTGTGTGTTTGTAAATGCCCTCAATCGGGGACCTCAATTAGGATTTTGACATGCAACGTTGACTTTTGTCAACTGTAGATATCCAGTTGTCTGGCATGTGCTAATTGATTGAAAATCACCTAAAAGAGAATTATGAAATCGATGATGTTCAAAGATTGTGTGTAGAGTATGGGATAGGTCCGTGATTAGGTTGTATTAAATCACACTCATATACATTTTATCCAAGGTTACCATAGGATGGCCCAGAAAAAAACGAAACAGTTACATTTACGATTATTTCCCAAATTAATTGCTCATCTTTATTTAATTCACATGGCTACTATATATGTCCTCGGTAGGGAGTAAAGAAAAACTGATCATGAAAAGAAAAGGTAAAGGGTCTATGTTCGTCTGTCTTTACAAGTATGCGTGTGGGGGTTTGTTTACATATCCCTTTTTCATTTTATTGTCACAAGGTGGAAGAGATACAGGCCCCTGTGGAAGTTGGACAAAACCATCATGTTGGAAAAGTTTGCCAGCAAGAAACCGACATGCGTGGCATATGACGACAAGCTGCAGTTCTACTCAAATCTGGCTACAGAGGTAAGGAACTCGTCATGGAAACCAATTGAAATGCATTGGTGTCTGCATAGTGCGTTAAAATTTAATGGGGCTCTCCTGTTAGATGAGTAAAATTTAGCCAAATATTTTGTTATCTTTCTTATTGAAATTTATTCTGTATAACCCTCTGCCCATGCTTCCTTCACCAATTTGCATGGATCAATAAATGCATTGAAGACAATGAGTAGGGATTTACTAATCCCTCTTTATCTTTACTCAATACAATACCCTTCATATGGGACCGGCAAGTCATTCGAACCTTGTATGAATGAGAGAAGTGCGCCTTTTTGCAGAATCTACAAATTGCCCAAGAAACCTGAATTGAACCTGAAGTTAAAAAATTTGGCAAATAAAGTGCTAATCATTACTCATGTTAAATTGGTGAAAATAGGTCTTTCAAATGCCTACCCTATCATGCAGATACCACTTAACTTTATGATCTTAGAAAAGAAATTAACATGTCAGTGTTATTGTAAATGATTGAATAAACATTAACAAGAAAAATTGGGATCAGAATCTAATGTATATTATAAGGAGGAGCATTTTTGCCTCTTCTATTCGTTTATCATCATTTGCTGCATCATGGCCAAGGCAATCTTTTGTTTTGAGTGTGAATCAGTGTTGTATACGAGTCTGGCCTTGAGGCCATATTCTGTCAGTGTCTGTCTAAGTCACCTGTGACAAATCCAAACATTGCTCAATACAGCACTGCTTAACACATTATCCGTTAACTTTCATCAGATCAAAGCCACATGCATCTGTAGTCTGGGAAGACATGCCCACACAGCTGGCGCTCATCAATATGCATGATCTACCATGCATTCTTGATTCGCGCCAATATGTAGGCGCGCACTGCATTTGTTAGAGTGCAATGCGCGCCCTGTTTACTCTTGTGCTGTGCAAACCTTGTGTATATACGTTGTACAGGCTGGAGGTATACAGCCTCTTGACCGTGACTTGCATTGGCATTGGAGCGATTTATAATTGTAATGCTTGTGTGGACGTGTCTTCCTTTTGATGTTTATACATTCAGAAAATTCATTATCCTTTCATGTTACCTCCAGGTTGAGAATCAGCCCAAGATCAAGGATGAGGACTGCATCCGTCTCCACATGAAGCTCCTGGCTGACACTGTCAAGGACCATGCCAGGAAGTGGGTGGAGTCACTGGGGCAACTCCTGCAGGATGGGGTCAAGGAGGATCTCTTCAGTCTCAGGACAGAACTAGTGGTAAGATTCCTTTTCTTACAGTTTGGCTCTCCAAGTTCTTTTTGGAGATTCGAAGGATTTTCAACTCGTGGCACCCTCATCCGAAGGGATTTCTGCAATTCTCCACTGCATGGAATAACAAGAAAAGATACACACAAATTCCAAACCATTCAAAATAGAGCAGCTTGATTGATGTTTATTGAGAGTCACAGACACCGCACATTAATTTTGTCAAAACGATTGCAATAGCTACCTGTTTTATAACACATTCAATTCAAAATACTTACTTATTTTTTTGAAGGAGAGGTACCTGTTTGCATACAGGACCTATTAACATCTCATTTTCATGCTGAAAATAGCAGATCTTAATGCTCAAATGCTTATGAATATTTGAAACAGAATCCACACCTCGCATGGTGACAAATCTTTTTCAAACTCTGGCCCATCATTATGGAATATATTGCAAAAAAACTCTCTGCATGTCCCGCAACACAAAACATTCAAATCTTTGCTCAAGTCTCACCTATTTCCAATTTGATGTTGATTGAGTTTTACTCAATGGTTTTATAATATACATGTATAGTTCTCATATTTTGTGACATAGTGTGACATACAAAACAATTGGTTAGAACAATTGATTTGCTTTAGCACTTATTTGATATTGTATTGTATTGTATTGGAAAGCTGCAACTGGCTACATTCATAAGCTAGTAACAATATTTTAAACATGATTCAGAAATGGACTGGTAAGCAGTGTAAGTTTTGCAAAATGGGTGATATTGATTAATATTTTATTGTGCATGACAATGACCAAGCTGCCATGTTCTGAATAACCACTTACTGTAATTTGTATTTTTCTCCATCAAGAACCTGTCGTCGGATCTGAAGAGGCCCCCTGACACGCTGGAGGACCTCAAGTTCGTACTGCGCGTGATCTCCGACATCCGCGACATGTCGCTGACCGTGGAGATGCGCATCACGGACATCCTGGAACGATACCGCACCCTGGCGATGTACGACCTGCCCGTGACGGATGAGGAGAAGGAGCTATGTCTGAACATCAAACAGATGTGGGATGACCTCTTCCTGGAATCCAAACACGTCGACGCCAGTCTCATCATAGTCAAGAAGAAGTTTACAGAGGTAGGGCTCTATTTACACACACAAAAATGCAAGTCTCGATCATGAAAAAATGCATTCAGTACTATGATACAAGACTTAAAAAGTTCTTCAAAAGTGGTTGGAGAGTTGGTAAACACACTTTTTACGCAGGATGATGAGGATAAACTGAACAATATACAAAAAGTGCTGTAGTGCTGGAGATGAAAACAAACTGGTGAGGAAGATAAGAATTAGACAAATCAGATTTTTGGCAAGGATTGTCTGGAGAGCACTGCTCTGATAAAAATAGAGGGGAAGGAGAGTAGCGAAAGAAAAAAGATGATGTGGATGGGGAATTTTCAGGATTAATTAGAAGAGCAGGGAATTGGGTGCCCAGCTGTAAAAATGATAAAAAGAACTAAAGACAGAGAGTTGTAAAAATGATAAAAAGAACTAAAGACAGAGAGTTATGGCACTCCATGATTGCCAACGTCATGAGCTAGACCACTTACAGAGAGATACAAGACTTGAAACCAACAGTTGGAAGTCTGATTTTCATGTTACTAACAGGGAAAGTTTGGGGAAGCTGTAATGGAAAAAATTCAAGATATTAATTTGTTCACATGAAAAAACAATTAAAGAATTTGATATACATTTTTCATTGAAACTGGAGTACAGAATATCATTATTGTTAGGAAATTATTGGTGTGGAGTTTTGCAGTGACTGGGCATGACCATATTTTCAACTTGCAAGAGACATTGTGATACACCAGTGAGTGAATAGCTACGTATCCAGTCTTCTTGTGTTTTTATAAATCATGGTCATTGAAAGCACATAATCCTTGTTGGTTTGTAAGAACCGTGAAGAAATGGTACAGTACCCCAAAGCACTATGTCACTAGCAATTATTACTGCCTTTCCGGATCTCAGTATTCAATATCATTTTGATAAATGTCTTGTCCTTGTTGCATGTGTAGATAACCCAAGTCCAGATCGGTGGCTTCAGTGGTGAGCTGAATGACTTCCAGGATAGATTCAAGATGGAGGGACCTGGGGCCGTTGGCAATGACCTTGACAAAGGTAAGATGTGGGAAAGGAATTCTCAAGAGCTGATTTATATGTTGTTATGTCTGTAATTCATTTCATCAGGTACATGAGATGTAAAATGTTTGTAGTACGAACTAACCAGATACTAATATATCAATGTAAGAATCTGATATATAAACATAGTTACTTAATCATTTTCAGTAGAACATCCCAAAGTAAACTCTGTTATCTTCTTTTTTTTAATAACTGTATCCCCAGATATCATCCTCATCTATAATAAAAGCATTTAAGATGTTTTTGTAAAAATGAAAGATACAAATTCAATGTGATTGTCCTGAATGACGTTATCACCATCATCATCATCATCATCAGCAGCATGAGCCCCACCATTATCATTCTCATCATCATTATTATCCTCTTCCTTCCTCCTCTTCCTCTTTATCATCACCATCATTAACCTCATCATCGTGATCTTCCTCTTCCCTCCTCCCTCTCCCCATCATTTCCCCCCTCTGTTCGTTCTCCTCATATCCTCCTCATTATCCTCTTCCTCCTCCTTATTCTCATCATTATTATCCCCATCATCATCATTATCCTCCTCCTTGAGTCCCTCTTCTTGTTATTATCCTTTTTCCTTTCCAGTTATCATTATCCTCCTTCTCCTCCTTCCTCCTCCTTCATCTTTTTCCTCCTTCTTCCTCCTCATCATTATCCTTGTCATCCTCATTATCCTCCTCTTCCTCCTCCCTCCTCATTATCCTCCTCCTCCTCCTCCTCATCACCATCCTCCTCCTCCTCATCATTATTATCCTCCTCCTCATCATTATACTCCTTCTCTTCCTCCTCCCTCCTCCTCATTATCCTCCTCCTCCTCATCATCATTATTATCCTCCCTCCTCAATCAATTATAACTCCTTCTCTTCCTCCTCCCTCCCTCATTATCCTCCTACCTCCTCTCATCATTATTATCCTCCTCTCATCATATATACTCTTCTCTCCTCCTCCCTCCTCATTATCCTCTCTCCTCCTCCTCACATTAATATCCTCCTCTATCATTATACTCTTGCTCTTCCTCCTCCCTCCTCCTCATTATCCTCCTCACTCATCATCATTATTATCTCCTCCTCATCAATTATACTCCTTCTCTCTCCTCCTCCTCCTCATTATCCTCCTCCTCCTCAAATATTCCTCCTCCTCATCATTATACTCCTTCTCTTCCTCCTCCCTCCTCATTATCCTCCTCCTCCTCCTCATCATTATTATCCTCCTCCTCATCATTATACTCCTTCTCTTCCTCCTCCCTCCTCCTCATTATCCTCCTCCTCCTCCTCATCATTATTATCCTCCTCCTCATCATTATACTCCTTCTCTTCCTCCTCCCTCCTCCTCATTATCCTCCTCCTCCTCCTCATCATTATACTCCTTCTCTTCCTCCTCCCTCCTCCTCATTATCCTCCTCCTCCTCCTCATCATCACCATTATCCTCCTCATCATCATTATTATCCTCCTCATCATCATTATTATCCTCCTCATCATCATTATCCTCCTCCTCTTCCTCCTCCTCATTATTGTCATTATCCTCTTCATTATTATCCTCTTTCCTCCTCCCCTCCTCCCCTGCTCCTCCTTCGTCATCCTCCCCTTCTCCTCCTCATTATTATAACATTATTACAACTTATCATTATATTTATCATTTTCATCAGGCCTTGAACTCCTGGAGGCCTATAAAAAGGAGATGGCTCGGTACGAGAGGGATCGCCAAGAACTAGCTAACGCCGAAAAGCTGTTTGACCTTCCCATCACCATGTACCCAGAGCTGCTGCAGGTCCAGAAAGAGATGTCGGGTCTTGAGAAGATCTATGAAATCTACAAGGCACAAAAGGTAAACTGGAATTTTGATTGATTGATTGATTGGTTAGTTCTGCATGGCAAAATAGTTCATAATTCATATATAAGTTGATACAAGTATGTACTATGATGCAACAATGAACTTATTAGATTTTGGAATTGAAATGTCAAGCCAATATCGTTGAAAAATAAAACGACCAGATTCGCTGTGCTGTACACACTGCACTTGCGATATGCTGATACATGTAGCACTAGTGTGGCGCTTGAGCTGTGCAGCTCTAGCTCTGCTGCTTGCGTGGATCCTGCAAGCAAGGAGCAAGGTCCATTTTTTGAAGGCGAAGAGAATGTCATCATTTTTACTAATCAAGAAAGAACATGAATAATTCATAATTCTTGGTGTTGTTTTTCTTGTCAAAGAGATTTAAGGATATTTCATTGGTATTTTGAAGAGAGATTTGTGTTTGTGATGCTTCTTGTTATGCATACATCATTGTATATGATAGAAGAAGAAATCAACTAGCAATTTTTGAGTAGCGGTTATTGATTTTTGTACCCGGTTACTTGAGGCTTTTGGGTGGGACCTGACTACGTAGGTTTTAGTCCCAGCCCTACGCTGAACGCAGTGCTGAACTGCTGTGATTTTCTTACCAGCTATGTATGAAATCAACGAAACATATGTACATTGGAAATCTTGTCTAGTCTCTTTCTGTAGGAGTTCTGTATTGCAGTTTTATGTTCATGAACATTCCTTTGTTTCTACGTTATTCCAGGCTGCCCGAGAGGAGTGGGCCCAGACCCTGTGGGCCAACCTCAACGTCCAGCACCTGGTGGATGGCATCGAGAACTTCATCAGGACGCTCAAGAAGCTGCCCAGGGATGTCAAGGGGACACGGACCTCCCAGATGGTGGAGGGACGCATGAAGGAATTCAGGGACTCCATCCCCCTGTTTGTAGATCTCAAGAACGAGGCTCTGAGAGAACGGTAAGAAAAGTTTGGGGTTATCATGCGATCACCACAACTCCTCTACTTCTCTCAAAGAATAAGAAATATGAAAAAATATGTGCTGCTACTCAATATTTCAAATAATTACATTTATGTGGAAACAAAATCATTAAATCTGGATATGTTGTTCAGATTGCAAACTCACATGACAGTTTGAACATAGCCAAATGTCCTTTAGAAAAAATTATGTTAGTATTCCGTGATTGTCTTTCTTCAAAGCAAAAATGTAATGAAACATGGGTCAAGTATGAACTATGATGCATCAAGGAACTGATTAAATATTGGAATTCAGAGGTCGTAGATTAAAGGTCATGGGGCCTTGTATATGTCTGATTTGGGAGGCATACCCGTTGACTTTTCGGAGAACAAATGCTCTAGTATACACTGAGATTATCATTAAATTATACCTTTTAAGATAAGAGTGATTCATATTTTCACAAACTTGACTTGCAGCCACTGGAAAGAGTTAATGGCGAAGACGGGCAAGTCCTTTGACATGAATCCCGATACTTTCACCCTGGCTAACCTGTTTGCCATGGAGCTACACAACTACAAGGATGTCATCGCCGACATTGTCACTAGCGCATCCAAGGAATTGAGTATTGAGAAGGTCGGTCATTGAAAATTATTTATTATTTTAGTTATGGTTTTATTTATATTTGTTTATTAATTTTCTTGTTGGAAAGAACTGATATTGGAACAAAGCTTATCTAGATAAGATAAACAGTATATCTGTCAGATGTTATACTGCAGTTAATAAGGAGAACGAATGAAAAAGTAATGTTTGAATCAGAAAAGTATGTAAAGAACTTTGACACATTATTTGTACAATATCTTGTAATTGAGAAATTAGCATGCCTAGGATTTAACGTATGATATAAGTTTGGTTTAAATGTGACTGGACGATGTGAAATTAGGATGATGGTTAGGCATCACAGATTTATTACACTGGCATTCTGGAAGGGGTTCAGAATACTAGCATTCCTGATCGCATGCCTACCCTATTCCCGGCACGATAACATTCCGCATGCATCGGGAATGGGCCAATTAAGCCTCTATTCATTACTGGGAGAGGATTAAATGGGGCATTTCTGGAATGCCCTGAGAATGAGCACTGGAATCACGGATTAAATCCATTATCATGCAAATCAATCGACATTGAGCACCATTGTGTAGGGAACAGTAGTAGCTTTAATCTGGCATTACCGGAAGTGATCCCTGGAAGGGGGCTGTCGGACGCCGCTAGAATGGATAGGCTTTTAAGCCGTGTTCTGGGAATGGTGCTGGAATCAGAGGTATTCCCGCTGCAGCCAAATGGGGCTTAAAAAGATAAGAAGGCATCCTGAACCCCTTCTAGAATGCCAGTGTAATAAAATCTGTGATAGCCTTAAGAAAATCTGAGGCTTGTTTCCCGGTTGAAGCAGTTGTATTTATTTGTTTTGGATGTCTACAATCTCAATGTAAACAACCCACCTACACACAAAAGCTGCATTGAAATGTAGCCACTTATAATGAACATGAAATGTTAATTACGGACAACAACAACAACAACACCTACCACGATCGTGGTGTTGTTATTCTGCGCACGAAACTACTGCCCTCAACCCCCTGCCACCCATTCCCCCCCTATTTCCCCTACCCTTCTCCCCCCCCGCAGGCCTATCAAAGAAGTGACAGAGGTGTGGGAGATCCATGAAGTCCACTACATATTAGTCACGAAGGGGCACCAGGAGCGGGACCACATCCCTCGCACATAGCTTTTGAAATGTTCTATTACGATTCCATTAATGGTGTTACAATCTGTTCCCACCCTACCCCTCCCAACGGGTATAAAGAATGATAGAGCGTGTTGGAGTCCATGAATTTCAACGTCGTCGAAGTACATAAAGGGCATCCCAGGAGCGGGGCCACATTCTTGGCACTACTTGAGATGTTACATATTTGCAATTGCATTTTAAATGTTTTTACAATATCAATTTCCCCCTACCCTTCTCCCCCCACCACCTCCCCCCACAGGATATTAAAGAAGAACCAGAGGTGTGGTAGTCTATGAAGTTCAATGTTGTCAAGAACATGAAGGACAACATCCACAGCACCATTTCGAAATGCTTTTTTAGCAATTCCATTCAATTGTGTTCACATCATCAAATTTCCCCCTTTGCCCCTGTCCCTGTTCCCCTGCCCCTCCCCCTTTCCCTCAGGGTATCAAAAAGGTGACGGAGGTGTGAGAGTCCATGAAGTTCAATGTCATCAAATACATGAGGGGCATCCAGTAGCGGCACCACATTCTTGGCACTACTGTGAAATGTATTTTAGCAGTTGCATCAAATTGTGTTTACAATATTGTTGCCCCCTTCCCCTTCCCCTGCAGGGTATCAAAGAAGTGACGGAGGTGTGGGAGTCCATGAAGTTCAATGTCATCAAGTACATGAAGGGCACCCAGGAGCGGGGTCACATCCTTGGCGCCGTGGATGAGGTCATGCAGATCCTGGATGATAACTCCATGAACCTGCAGAGCATGTCTGCCTCCCGCTTCATCGGTCCCTTCCTGGGCCAGGTGCAGACCTGGGAGAAGAGCCTGTCTCTCATCGGTGAAATCTTGGAGGTAAAACATATTAGAAAATATCCGATGTTTGTTTTTAATCAATTCAATAAAAGCATGTACATCTATAACAACCAATGCGTATCATGTATGCTGTCGGTAGTGTGGGTATGCAATGGCTATCTAGGTCAGCATGTTTAATATCCTCATGGTTGCAATTCTTCACATAAACTTGAGATAGAATTGTTTTTTTTTATTTGATTAGTGCAGTAAATATTTTGTATATTCAAATGTGCTGTACAAGCTCGTAAATCCTATCTTAAGCTGTACTATGTAATGTAAAGCAGAAATGTAAATAAAAATAAGTCCATTTTTAGATGAGTGGGTTGTCATTTTCAATTTAAAGCATTCTAATGTCTGAGATTTCCTGATATCTAGTGGTAATCTATTACATAATCTAGGGGCTGCATGAAAATAATGGGTTGCCTAGTGTCACTTTTATTCTTATTTGAGGAGTTTTCAATATCAGTGTGTCTTGTGTACTATGGAGATTATGACCATGGGTTTGAGATTTAAAATTCAATAACTCAAAAATGTAACTAGGAGCCTGCCTGTCTATTGCTCTATTGACTACCATCGTTATCTTAAATTTGATTCTGTTTATGTACATACTTATTCTACTGAAGTGATGATTGCAATATTTTTGTATTTGCCAGGTTTGGATGGTAGTACAACGCAAGTGGATGTACCTGGAGAGTATCTTCATTGGTGGTGATATCCGTTCCCAGCTGCCAGAAGAAGCCAAGAAATTTGATGCCATTGATAAGACATTCAAGAAGGTAGGCATAGATGTGAAATACAGAAACAAACAATAAATTATTACTTTTATTACCCTAGATGTGGATAAGGCAAATTTACGTTTATAATACCATTTCGCCTAAAAGCCATCAGATTACCCTTAAAGGTATTGGCTAACATTTACCACAGTTAAAAAAATCTGAGCTACATGATTCCCCATGCTACCACTGTCTTTGATAAGGTCTAAAAATGACACCCTGAAAAAATTGTATTTCAAAATGATTATTTAGTGCTTTAAAAAAGTGAAAATTGTAAGTTGATCGGATTCACCTGCCCATTTTCTCCCATAGACTTACTGTGTGTACACCTACGCTATTTAAATTCGCCCCGATTTTTAATTGTTTATTCATGCATAACTTGCCATTGGCAGTATAACTTTCCAAACTTTTTCATTCTAAAGGTAAAGGTGAGGGTTTATCGTCTTGTACCACTGTAGAACCGTGCTCACACGACGTCACACATTACCCCCTGATCATTGGACCCATATCAAGCCTGCACATTATTGTGCGCCATCTCCACTCCCTGGGGAGTATTCCTAGCCCGGCTGCCCGTTAGGCGCTCAGGAGCTAATTCAATCACAACTGGCTAGGGTGTTTCTAGGGTGTTTATTTGTCCATATGAACACTACTATGTAGTTCAGATAACAAAATTTGACAATTTTTTAAATTGAAGCTCCACAATGTTAGCCTATCACTTTAAATGTAAATAGCATGATTGGAGCAAGTCCTCATCTTGGGTTTAAAGTATTCTGGAATCAAGTAACTAATGCAAGAATTTTGTGGTTTAATGTTGACTCATTTAAGAAAAAAGCTACCATCAGTATTCCTCGTTGTAAAGCTTTCTATGGGATTAATTTACATCGCGGCATGGGAGTAATTCAATACTGGTAGGTTCATGCTTGATTCTCTCTAAATAAACAAATTCAAGACAAATCCTTCCAGCCAATATTTACACTCCTGGTAGTGTATACATTGGTATATGTCCCAACTCATTTGCTTCCTGAGGCATTTTCAAGTGTTCCTAATCCTGTCATTAGCCTTTAACATCATGTTTCTATTGTGATGAAATGAACTGCATTGTTGTGTTTCACCCCAATGACACATCTAAATTTCTTCATCTTCTTCAGATCATGCATGACACTGTAGCCAACCCCCGCATCAAGGATGCCTGCCACGTCCCCAACCGCCTCCAGGATCTGGAGATGATCAGCACCGGGTTGGAGAAATGCCAGAAGAGTCTGAATGACTACCTGGACTCCAAACGAAATGCCTTCCCCCGCTTCTTCTTCATCTCCGATGATGAGCTGTTGTCCATCCTGGGCAGCAGCGAACCCACCTGTGTACAGGAGCACATGATAAAGGTAATTGCAATCTGTGGTGCTTGATAGTTGATTCTATTTCAAAGGTAGTAGATGATTTGCAATCAATATAAACTGTTTCAACAGGCAAACTTTATATTTTTTCTTGTAACGTTTCATGTACTACTGGTTTTGTGGACCCAGTTTGTTTTTTTGAGCCAAAAGGAACCCTTTAATCATTGTTGTTTGTATGAAGATATACTACACACACACACACACACACACACACACACACACACACACACACACACACACACACACACACACACACACACACACACACACACACACACACACACACACACACACACACACACACACACACACACACACACACACACACACACACACAAATAATGTTAATCTACATTTCTTGCTTTTGTTTTAGGTATTAGTCTACTAATTAATTGGCCCATAGGCACACTGTGTTCATTTCACTTTGGCCCTGTTTTTTGACGACATTCAGATTACCCCAGACCATATTACTTTGATATGTTATGCACCAATTCGAATCATTTGATATCAATTTCAATTTACGCCTTGTTAGGCAATAAACTTTTTCACTACCCTCCCTTGAAGTAGAACAGCCCTTGTAATCTTTGCTCCACCAAATCACACAAGCATGGAAACCCTATTGCAACCAAGTCATCAAACTTCATCCTCCAAATGCGAAAAAAAAACCCACCCGAAATGCCACATAGGAAAAGCTTGAGACATATTTTTTTTTAATTAGGAGACGGCTACCATTAGTTGTGATTTCAAATATTCATGTGACCATCTTTGCGCCATCTTTTATTTCTCACTTGTGACATCGCAATCATACATTCCAGATGTTCGACAACATCGCCTCTCTGAAGTTCCAAGAGGGCAACAACAAGGAGACGGTCGCCGTGGCGATGGTGTCGGCTGAGGGGGAGGTGATGAACTACCGTCAGAACGTGACGGCGGAGGGGAGGGTGGAGGACTGGATGACCTGCGTCTTGGAGGAGATGAGGAGAACTAATAGACTCATCACCAAGGAGGCCATCTTCAAGTACTGTGCTGACAACGTCTCAAGGTAGGACGAAAACAAATCAAGCCAAATTATTGAGCCTTAACACCTGTGTTTTTTATTTGAACACCAAATCGTTTTAGCTAAGATTTGATCCAGATTTATAAAAATAAATCATTGTAAATTGGGCCCTTGTTCTATTTGTATTTTGTAACAGTAGTCTAGGTTTCAGACCCTTCATGTAGCTTTCTCCTACTAATGTTGAATTCAGTAGAGTCCAACTGTAGGAAAGATTGCTTGTCAATCGTCCAACTGCACTGGTGTGAGTTTTTCACGTTTAGTTTTTACTAGAGGATTCACAATTCAGGTCTGGCAATCAGACTAGTGTAACTGAATATTCAAATTTATGTAAATCTTTACATTATGAAGGAGTTTAGCTTATTTGGTTGATAAATTTATTTTGGGGGTGTGCAAATCACGGACACAACCTTTAAAGTGATAGGCTAACATTGTGAAGCTTCAATTTAAAAAATTGTCAAACTTTGATATCTGAACTACATAGTAGTGTTTGAATGGACAAATAAACACCCTAGAATACAAACGTTGGGAAATTTATGCTGCCACTGGCAAGATATGAATGAATAAACAATTAATACTCGGGGGCGAGTAAAAATAGCCTAGATCTGTCACACAGTAAGTCTATGGGAGGAAATGGGCAGGTGAATCCAGTCAACTTACGATTTTCACTTTTTTAAAGCACTAAATAATCATTTTGAAATACAATTTTTTCAGGGCTTAATTTTTAAACCTCATCAAAGACACTGGTAGCATTGGGAATCATGTAGCTCAGATTTTTTTAACTGTGGTAAATGTTAGCCAATGGCTTTAAGATTGGTGAATACTCAACTCTATTTGAGACTGCAGCTGACACCTCAATAATGCATCATGTCTGGTACTCTCTTCCTCTGCCAGGGTTGACTGGATGGGTCTGTATCAGGGGATGATAGTCCTGGCCACCAACCAGGTGTGGTGGACGTGGGAGGTGGAGGATGTCTTCAGGAAGGTCAAACAGGGAGACAAGATGGCCATGAAGAACTATGCCAAGAAGATGCACGGACAGATTGATGCCCTGGTAGAACAGGTGAATATCCAGTCTGGAAGTTTTTTTTTTTTCCATGAATTTAAAGTGATAGGCTAATATTGTGGAGCTTCAATTTAAAAAATTGCCAAACTTTGATATCTGAGCTACATAGTAGTGTTCATATGGACAAATAAACACCCTAGAATACAAAAGTTTGGAAAGTTACACTGCCAATGGCAAGTTATACATGAATAAACAATAAAACTCGGGGCGAGTTTTATTAACCTAGGTGTACACACAGTAAGTCTATGGGAGGAAATGGGCAAGTGAATCTGGTCAACTTACGATTTTCACTTTTCAGCTCATCCGGCCCGAAGGGCTCGATGAGCTTATGCCATGGCGTGGCGTCCGGCGTCCGTCCGTCCGTCCGTCCACAGTTTTGAAAATGTTTCTTCTTCGTCATTTCTCAACCTATTTTGATTCTGATTGTTTCATATGATAGGGCTAGGTGGGGGATTTAAAACTTCTACAT
>JZLH01S0058855.1:669-12531 GCA_001188425.1 Eucidaris tribuloides | reverse complement strand
AACTGCTTTATGAAACACCCCCCTGGTGTGGCAGGGGTATCAATCACCTTCAGTGATATCTCTACTTTTTCAAAATTTTGAGTCATTTTATTTCTTATTCCATGTGTTGCAAAATAATATGCAATCTACACATTCTCTTTAAATGTGTTCTCGAAATTATAGAACCAAAAATTTATTACACAAAATATTTTTAAACTTTTCTGTGTCTAGTAGCTTTGTATTCTTATTTGAATTGATTTTGTGTCATTTTATGTTTCAGACGTGTAAAGGGCTTGTCGTAAACCAAGTTTTTTAACTGTTAGGCAATTCCTGAAATGTCAACTGATATTTGCATCTATTTTTTAAGGAACAAAATTTGAAATAAATGTATTTGAATCTGAATTTGAAAATATCAATGAAATGTGATATGTTATAATGGAATTACACTCTTTGATAAGTGATTGAATTTCAATAAAAGCATGAAAGGAAATATTTATCTTACACAAAGTGTTTGATACTGTATTTATGACAAGTTTAGGTACGTGACACATATTTTGTCAATAGTTTGTTCAGGTTGTTGCCTTGTAGCATGTTGCTACAAGTTTCCCCAAATTTATATACTGATGACAACCTTTTTTCCCCAGTACTAATAAGTTTTAAATAACCTTTTTGTGTATATACTATAAGTACAACTTAAATGATTTATCCCATGGAGAAGAAATGCATTCAGGCATAATTTGGTGTATATTTGTTTTAAATGCTTTGTTTGTTTTCCTTCATAGGTTCGCTCACCCCTTTCCAAGAATGATCGTAAGAAGTTCAACACTGTTCTTATCATTGATGTACACGCCAGGGACATCATTGATGGCTTTGTCAGAGACAGGTAAAAATATATGTAGAATGAAACCTGCTCACTTCTGTGTAAAAATGTTGTTTAAGCTATGTTAGTCTCAACATACCCCTTGGTCTTGTTTACATTAAAAAAAGGTCAAAGGTTGAACGGGCATAAGCATTTTTTTGTTCACGTATCTCTATGTCATTTGTAGGTATTCTCACTGCAACTCGTGTAGTGCTGCAGCACACACCTAGGGAAGTGGCCACACTCAAGTCGACTACTTCTGCACATGTGCATGGAATGAGGAGAGGTGCAATCAGAATATATAGCACCTTATTTTAGCACCTGACAGATAAATATTGCGAAAAACAGGAAGAGTGGTAGTATTGTGTGATATGGCCCATGATGAAAACACATAGGACACAATATGCAAAATGCAGCTTTTATTTCACCACTAAAATACCTGATATATTTAATAATCTGAAATACTGGAAAAGAAGGGAGCAAGACAGAAATCACTCAAATTTGAGTTATTGATATTTTTAAACAGCCTATGTATGATATACCTTCAGGCAAATTTTGGAGAAGAAGTGATCATTCTGTTGAAAGATATTACGTCAAAGTGCCGTGATATGTACATTACCAATGTAAATGACAGACACAGATTTATCATTTTCAAGAAATTACACTTTTGTTACTTGCTTCCCTTTCCCGTAATAACTCTAGAATGTAAACATTTGAGTCCATCCTTGCTTTTTGCCAGTATCCTGGATGCCAGGGAGTTTGAGTGGGAGAGTCAGCTCAGGTTTTACTGGGATCGTGACCCAGACGAACTCAACGTCCGTCAGTGCACCGGAACATTTGGCTATGGTTACGAGTACATGGGACTGAATGGAAGGCTGGTTATCACACCTCTCACAGACAGAATCTATCTTACACTCACTCAGGTATACTTGCTGATTCCCATTAAATTTCATAGCTTTATTTTCATTTTTGTGTAGGTTTGGGGGGGAGGGGGGTCAGGGGATGGGGGCAGGGGAAGGGGGAGGGAGGGGACGTATGGACATGTTTTTAATATGCTTTATGATTTATTTTAATAATATTTACAAATGCAGTTTACCACCACCTCAAACAAAAAGTGACTTTCATTAGATATGTAGTAATTTTTTAAAATCAAATTATTTTATTGCTAAGAAGCTTCAATTTAGAACAATTTAAAACAAAATACTTAAATGAAATATGGATATATGGGAAAAAATATGGAAATTTCAAAAGAAACATTCAATCTCCAATCCAATTTTTTTAAGGTAATTTGATGTATGTGGTAGGACTAAGTTTAATGTGAATGGATAGTTGTACAAGCTGTAATTATATAATTAGTGTAATTTCATCTTTGTTGTCTTATCTTTCAGGCGTTGTCCATGCAGCTGGGTGGAGCCCCAGCTGGACCTGCCGGTACGGGCAAGACAGAAACGACCAAAGACTTGGCCAAGGCCCTGGGGCTGCTGTGTGTCGTCACAAACTGTGGGGAAGGCATGGACTACAAGGTAAATAATTATGGAGCTTGCATTGATTCCTCTCTTATGTTTTCCCTGGTATTGAGTCATCTCAAATCTTTAATTGCCAAGTGCATGTTCACAAGCATGTTTGGCATTGATGTATTGTTATCACATAGCAGGTAACTTGCCATTGCACTGTGGTCACGCCTTCTGTGCAGTGCCACTGTCATGTTTTCATGCAAATCTGAAAATCTGTTGTACAGATGCCAATGCCATATTTTGCCAGCCAAAATCAGTTTAACCAACCACATTTCCAGCCAAATCACAGTTTTTTGGCATGCACATGCAAATTCGTGGGGGGACATTTGATATTGTGTCCCCCACCTTCAAAATCGTGGGGGGGGGGGGGACATGACCCCCGTCCCCAACTGGATTTGCGCCCCTGAAAATAGGCCTACGACTATGAGTCAATATGATAGCTACAAAATGCACCAACAACTGAGAAACAATTTTAAATTGAAAAGAATACTTTTTTCCATGAGCACATTTGCATGAGTTACTGAAATACAGATCAGATAAAGAAAATAAAGTGTTAATTATCTTTCATTCATTAATGTTTTTTCTTCATTCATTCTCGATTTTCTTATTATTTTCTAATACAGTTTATATTTCTATGTGTTTCTTCCTTTTTTCTCTCAGATTTTTTTTCTGTTTTATCCCTTTCTATTTTTGTCTTTCATGCAGTTTTTTAATTTCATTCTACCCTTTTCACTTTGTTAATCTTTTAATTCTTTTATTCTTTATTGTTTTTTTCTTTCTTTCTGCCTCTTTCCCATATCTTTCTTTCTCTTCTCTTTTTCTTTACTTCATCCCTTCTTTTTCTCTCTTCTTGCTTATTTTTTCAATCTCTATCTTCCTTGCTCTTTTTTCTACTCTTCCTTTTTCATTAAATTCATTTTTCCTTCCTTCTTTCTATCTTTCTTCCTTTTTTCATTTATTCTTAATGTTTTTTTATTCTTATTTCCTTATGTTCTATCTTTCTTCATTTTTCTCATTTTGATCTACCTTTCATTCATTCTCTTTCTTTTCTTGTGTTATTCCTGTCTATTTGGAATCTTTCATTTTTCTTGTTTTTCTTTCATTCTAGCCTTTTCCCTTTTTTACTTCTTTTATTTGACTTTTTTGTTCATTCTTTATCTTTTATATTCTTAATTAATTTTTCTTTCATTCTACGTCCTTCCCATGTCTTCCTTCCTTTCTCTTTTTCTTCATTTTATCCTTGTTCTCTTTTCTTGTATTTTTTTTGTTTCTTTCTCTTCTTCAGCGATTTTTTTTCCTTCTTCTTATCTTTTCTCCTTCTTTCATTAGTTGTCTTTTCTTTCTTTCTATCTGTTTAAACTTTCTTTTCCCGCTACTTGATGTCAATCTTCTTTTTCTGTTTTTCTTTTTGTTTCAGTCTTCTTTCTTTTATTATTTTCTATTATTTTTTTCTTTCTTTCGTTTGCTCTCTGTTCTTCAAATCTCTCCGTTTTTCTTCTTTCCGTCTTCTTTGTACTTTTTGCTATGTTGAATGTTCACTCCATACTCCTTCTTTTGTTTTCTAAGAGGAACGACCAGAATATTATTGCGTCAGAGAACCCACCATTACCGTCCTTATATATGTGTTAGTGTAGAAGATCTGTGTTAACTTAAAACTATGTTTGAACGGCCATCTTCTTGAAAATTGAAACAAATGGTCCAACACGTGACAGAACTATTTGACCTCTGTATCTCATGTAATGTCCAAGGCCTTGCAGTACATTGTTTGAACATGTAAATATATCTATATATGTCAATAGTGATCAAGTGAAATATTTAATTTTATTATTAATCATTATTATTTATGGGTCAGAAGAGGTCAAATAAGTTCTGTCACATAGTTGAAGAATTTGATTTCACATTTTGAAGAATGAGCTCAGCACTCTGCATGTTTAATACGCCTTATAAATACATGCCGCAAAATTGCAGTTTGTTCATGTACAACAATAAAGATTTTTATGTAAAATCATATTACATGTAGCTGCTGGTCTCGGGCTGGTCTCGGCCAAAAAATCCGAGACCAGAAGGTTCGAGACCAAGACCAAGACCAAGACCAGAGGGTTCGAGACCGAGACCAAGACCAAGAAAGAGCATGCTGGTCTCGAGACTGGTCTCGAGACCAAGACCAGTCTCGAGACCTCCAACATTGATGGAAACTAAGTTGATAGCAAGACCCCTATACTGTTGCTGGACCTGTGGCCTGTTTTATAAAACTGTTCGTAAAGTTCCGCATGACTTTACGAACGACTGGAACATGTTCTTAGGTGCTACACTAATCACATTCCTAATTATTTAGCTCAAGAACTGATCACCAGTCGTTCGTAAAGTGATGCGTAACTTACGAACAGCTTTATGAAACAGGCCCCCCAGGTCTTGGTTACATCTCTGTTGTCTATAATCATCTACATTGATTACAGAATACCATATGAATGCATTCAGTCAATCATATTACTTTTGAGAGGTACATTGCAATGACATTTTTTGAAATAATTCCTTCTCTTTGCAGGCTGTGGGTAAGATCTTCTCTGGTCTGGCCCAGTGTGGTGCATGGGGATGCTTTGATGAGTTCAACCGTATCGACGTGTCTGTGCTGTCTGTCATCTCGTCCCAGATTCAAACCATCCGGAATGCTCTGATTCACAACCTCAAAAGATTCCAGGTAAAAAAAATACTGTTTAGTTGTTGAATAGAAATGTTATGTCAACTATTAATGTGTCGCTGGCATCATGATTTTGTGCCTTAAGTAGCACCCTAAAATGAAAAAGAATTTACGTAGTGCTGTGACCTGTTCAGTTAATAAAAAGAAAAATCAAGCACAATTCCTGGACATTCATCTAATTCAGAAGTCGGGAACATAATAGTTAATAAATACATTTGAAGAATAACAGTAAAATATATCAATACAAAAGAAAATGTTTCAGGGTGAGAAACAAAACAATGCATCTCTATTTGTGTATTTATTTAATTCCATCTTTAATTTGCAATCTTGAAAATAGAAATAGTTACTTCAAAATGTTTGTAAATTACTAGCAAATTGTACATTTGAAATTATTGAATCATTGCAGTATCCAAATTGCTAGGGGAACCCAAGAAAGCTGGGGGACCTGTAAAAAGGGTTACAGACACAGGTAAAATGAAAGATAAAATTATAATGAGGTAACTTGAACATTATGTACATAAAAGGAGTAAACATGTAAATATACAGTGAAACTTGCTCTAGCGACCACCTGTATAGAAGGAAAACCTGTCTGTAAAGACCACAATGTTGGTTTCCCTTGGAAAGTGTTTTTCATTGAAATATGTATTACAGGAACCTGTACTGAAAGACCACCTGCTCATAAAGACCAATTTTATTATCTCCCTTGGGCGGTCTTTATATACAGGTTTCACTGTACTTACAAAAAAGTGAATTAAATAGAGTCAAGATTACACAATGCAAATGATGTAAACACATACAAAAATATAAACGTCACACAAAATAAACCTATAAACCAATGAGTATATTACATGACAATAAATGTATAAGGGATGAAAAATATTTACAAACACTAGATTTCATATATACTGTCAGAATATCGCAAACAAATTTATCTTCATATTTGTCCTTAAATGTAGATATTGGTGTGCTATTTCAGTTACGGAAATTGGTAGACCATTCCAAACTACTGGGTCACGGTAACATATGGAGGATTTTGACGAAAGTATATTCAACTTTGTCTTATCCTCATTTCATCATTCTGTCTTCCATCTCTCAATAGTTTGAAGGCATGGAGATAGCCATGGACAATCGCATGGGAATCTTCATCACCATGAACCCAGGCTATGCCGGCCGTACTGAGCTCCCGGAAAGTGTCAAGGCCTTGTTCAGGCCAGTGGTGGTCATCGTTCCTGACCTCCAACAGATCTGTGAGATCATGTTGTTCTCGGAAGGATTCCTTATGGCAAAGGTTTGTGGGATACATCTCTTAACCCTATATAGCCCAGGCTATTTTGAAATGCATAAGCACGAAGTGCCTGAGATCTTGGCCCTTGACCGTGCAATCACAATAAAAATGGGCATGTAATCTCCAATATTGTATAGTTAGTATTTCGTCAAAAAATTTCATTTCATTAATTTGCTAACTAGGCTAATTTATGCTCTATATCACTAAATAAAGCTCCAAATATGTTAATTTTTGGTGTAGGTATACTCTTTGTAATATTGTTCAAATGTTGCAATATTATCCAAATTCAGATTTACGTACACAAAATATAGAAAACAATTATGTTGGAAACCTTTATGTTGATGCATAGACTTCATATTTGACTCATATTCTGAAAATGTCAACACATTGAAGCGATTTTAACAAATATGTTTGTTTTTAAATTATTAGCTGATTTTATTGTCAAAAGTAAAAAAAGAAGAGAATTAACAGAACATTGGAATGACATTAAACATAATGCCCACCTATGTTAATGATTTTCACCAATGTGTCTGAATTGAAAATACTGACTAAACATCCAATATTCATCTATTTTGATACAGAAATGAGCCATAGTTGTATTAGAAATGAGTCATAGTTGTATTTTCCTCATCTCTCTCATTGCAGGTCCTAGCCAAGAAGATGACAGTGCTGTACAAGCTGGCCAGGGAGCAGCTGTCCAAGCAGTACCATTATGACTTTGGTCTGAGGGCCCTCAGGTCTGTCTTGGTGATGGCTGGTGAACTAAAGAGAGGATCTGCTGAATTACCAGAGGTCTGTAAAACATTCAATACAGCTTCAAAGAATTGCAATAATTATAGAAAAAGGAGAAAAAAAAGTGTCATCAAAGCTCTGCCCTCAGCGCACAAAAGGAAGTAACTCTGATTTTTATCAAATTTCACTTTTTTAGTTGATTTCAAATATTTTTGGCATGCTCTACATAATGGTGAAGAAATTACGGTCATACTACCCCTAATTCCCGAAATATGGACATATCAAAAGGAAGCAACTCTATAGATTTGCATAGAAAGAAATACATATTTTCTTCATTTACTAAGAAACTTATTTCACAGAGTTACTTCCTTTTGTGAGCTGACGCAAGCTGTTTCCCATAGTTTTTTAAGCCTCTCACTTAAAGTGATAGTTAACATTGTGGAGCTTCATTTAAAAAATTTCAACTTTATACTGAGCTACTAAGTAGTGTTCAAAATGGACAAATAACACCCTAGAATACAAAGTTGAAAGTTACACTCAATGGCAATTTACATGATAAACAATAAAACTCGGGGCGGTTTTATTAACATATGATGTACATCACAGTAAGTCTATGGGAGAATGGGCAGGTGATTGTGTAACTTACGATTTAACTTTTTTAAGCACTAAATATCATTTGAATACCATTTTTCTAGGCTCTATTTATAGACCTACATCAAAGACATGTAGCATGGGGAATCATGCGCTCAGAATTTTTCAACTGGATAAATGTAGCCAATACCTTTAGAGTCGTTGGCGATCATGTTATCGTGTTTGTCATCTGTCTTTGTGGTGTTCTCTTCCCTAAGTTACAACCTATGATAGGATTTTAATGAAGCTGGGGATCACGTATTTTACATGACTTAACATTTACTAATTAAATTTTGGAATTTAAATGTCATGTTCAAGGCGTAAAACATGTCTAATTTTTGTTTTGGCGTTCGTTACCAATAATTACGAAACCAAGAAATTAGTTTGAAGTGTACTTGGGTAAGTATGTATTTTGAGCACCTATGAACTAATTCAATTTCAGAGTTTATTAACATCAAGGTTACAGGCCCAAAACATGTCTGATCAGGTTTGTTTACTTACTGATCAGATTCAGGGCACTGAGTCAAGCTGTAACTCTTAATGACTACTTTTCCAACACGTCTTCTTGTTACGATAAAAAGTATCCACATCATTATTACTTTGAGAAATATTTGTTTTAAGATGGATATTACATGTAATTATTTTATCAATTATATTATTTTCATCCAATTTTATCATATTTATCATTGTCTTTAGGATGTGTTTTGATGAGACCCTGCGTGCATGACCTTCAAGTTATGTCTTTGAGGACGGCCCCTGTTCCTGTCATTCATTTTCCGGGCCTGACTGTCACCGGCGTCCGTTATCCAACTTTCAACGACGCCGTGAACAGGTCCTGGAAAGAAAAACAATACATGCTTTTGGAAATCAAGTAAATTATAGGCTTTACCCTAATATTAAACTGCAGGGGGGGGTAATGACCCCCTCGACGAATTCGCACCATGCCGCGTCAAAATTTTTTCACAGCGTCACTCGACTGACTTTTAATTTCAGTCTTGCCGCATCTTATTGATGACATTTTTCGCCGAAAGTTGGAATACGTTACGACGCTGCGCGACTTTTATATACATTGATGTCAACCCCAAATTGCTCAAAAACGTGGATTTCGTGTACAAATCAATGCAACTTGGTTTCTAAGCCAGAATCATAAATGTATGATTATATTTGCTTATTACTTGTGAAAATGAAATTAATCTATATGCTGGATTACGATTGCAAAAGTGTCCAAAAATTTTCATCAAAAATAGAAAAAAAGGTCAAAAAACAAAGAAAATACATAAGAAATATTCACAAACAATCATACATAAGAAATTATTCCATTTGGCAAACTGTTTTTAGTTGATAATTGTTAAAATGTTCATATTGATATTTTCACCAAAATTAGCATCTACTAGCGTAATTAGTGAGTTATAGCGAAAACAAAAATTCCATCACTTATGATAAATAATTACATAATAAAATAAAAAACTCATTTTTGGCAAATTTCACTATCAGTCGGTAGTTATATATCCGGCTCTATGCGCATGAAATTGTCGCGCATGGCGATCGGCGGCGAGATCTCAGGGGGGGGTACAATGACCCCCCCCCCAGTAAAAAACCTGGTCTGAAATAGCCCAGTTAAAATAGGGTTAATATTCAAAAAGTTGGAATTCATATGTTGTGAAGTTTTTGACATGTAAATGATAACTCATTTAAAATTGGGCCATTGCTCGAGTTGTATTTGTAACAGTAGTCTAGGTTTCAGACACTGGGTGTAGCTTTCACCCACTGAGTTTGAATTTGTTTCAAGTTTAACCCTAGCAAAGTTTACGTGACAGTTATCCAATTGCACCGGTGTAAGTTTTTGACCTTGTAAGCTTTGATCAGCAGGTATTTAGTTTCTGCTAGATAATACACAAAATAGGTCTGACAGTAAGACTAGTTAACTACTCAGTAAGACTAGTCAGGCTGAGTAAAATTCAAATCAGTGAGTGCTGTTACGTCAGTGCATTCTGTTTGAATTTCCTCAATGTTTTGTTCCACAAAACCTAACTTTGTAACCCCAAGGATTTTTGTGAGGGGTGAAGATTTGTGTGAATCTTTACATTGTAAATGACTTAAGCTTATTTATTTGATATACGCATCTCAGGATGTGCAAGTCATGAACACAATACAGTGCACTGCATCTATTAATTTCTTGTTTCAATTTCCTCCTAGGTGGATAAAGTTGTCCAAATGTATGAGACTATGTTGACTCGTCATACTACCATGGTGGTGGGTCCTACCGGAGGTGGCAAAACAGTTGTTATTAACACCCTGGCCCAGGCCCAAACAAAGTAAGTACTAAATAAATGAAACTTGCCTTTCTGAACTGGAATTCAATTGTTTTTTTGTATTTGAATATACTGTAATTTTTGCTGTACTCTTGGAGGTATCTTGGAGGTAGCAACCTCCAAAATATGATTAGATCAAATGCTGGATATGTTATTTTTAATAACTCAGAAAAAGACACTGACGCCAACTGGAGTGGCTCCTTTACGCCTAAACACAACTGGCTATTTCTAGTTCTACATATCACTGGGGGGGGGGGGGGTGCATTATGCCCCCCCCCCCCCAAGATATCTCGCCCAGATCCGCGCGATTGCTCGGCAAAGATTTGCACGCGACTTGAGCCGGATGTAAACTAAAGACTGTATAGTTAAATTTCAAAATTGATTTTTTATATTTTCAAGATAATTAATATGCAAATAGTGTATGAAATTAGTTTTTGCCTATATCTCGCTTACTATAGCTAGTAGAAAGTGCATTTTTGGTGAAATATTCATTTTAATTTGTATACAATTATTACAAAAAAAATTCGCCAGATGAATATTCCTATGATTTTTATTGTTTCGTGAATTTCTATGTATTTCTTTGTTTTTTCACCTTTTGTTTTTTTTATTTTTCAATGAACTTTTCGTCGGGCACTTTTGCCGATCATAAACAGCATAAACTTATATCCATTTCAGCCAGTAAAAGTAAGATAATCATAACTTTATGATTTTGGCTGAAACACAATTGCATTGTTTTATTTTCGTACACAAATCCACGTTTATTTGAGCAATTTGGAGTTGCATGCATGTATCGAAAGTCGCGGCGCGCGCGTAACGGTACGTGCCGATTTTTTCGAAAATGGTCTTAAATGATGCACGGACTTGAAAGTAAATAGCAGTGAAGGGCGGTCAAAAAATTTCGCGGCGGCGGGCAGCTTATCGCCGACAATTCTCGAGGGGGGCTTCATTAGGCCCCCTGTAGGTTTATAGGATAAGATATAAAATGGAGAGCCACAAAGGTGCAAACATTATGGAAACACATAAATCCAAATTTTTAGATGTGGAATAAAAAGTAATTTCTCACCTGTTAATTTCAGATCGATGGGACAAACTTTCACTTCTGGAACAATCTAAATGTAAACAGCTAATATCTTCGTTCTGAAGATAGCTACACCACAGGCCTTGAAGTGTGTGTGTTAGTCGCATCACCTTCACAATTAGGGCGAGAGCCTGCTACTTCTCATTGTACCCATCGAGCCCAAAAATTGACCCTCAAAATCATTAGACTATCTATGTGAATGAAAAAGAATGTAGACTGGACCCCACTGGTCGGGTTCGTCCCAGGACCGAATTTAAGAGGGCTTTCATTTCCTTAGCTCCACAAATAGATTGGGTATGTTTGGGTCTTCGTGACGTATACTGCATGGCGTCGACGCGGTGCCGCATTTTGTCTGTATGCGCGGCGTAATTTCATTTCATTGCGGCATGTAATTATAAATCATTGATTCCGCGCCGCTGCGCATCCGACAAAATGCGCACCGCTGCGCACGCATGCAGTTATACAGTGTCTAACGAAGAACGCCAAACATACCCACTAATCTTACTTGCTAAGTAAAATGACCCCTTAAATTTCGTCCTGGGCTGAACCCGGACATGGGGTCCGCTGACATATCTTTTTCATTCAGATAGACAGTTCAAATACTTTTGAGGGGTCAAATCTTTGGTCGATGGGGTAATTGGAAGTGCTAGTCCGACTAAATGTTGTTATTGAAGATGTTCTGACATTTTGCTTCCAGTGCAATGATCCAACAATTATTTCAGTGCACTAACCCTGACCCCTATCCTATACCTAACCCTTGCCAAAACTACCTCAA
>JZLH01S0058854.1:13632-40671 GCA_001188425.1 Eucidaris tribuloides | reverse complement strand
CTATTATGTACTATTTCTGCCTGCTTTCCTAAAGGACGTCTAGACAGATAGTACTGATGATACAACAGTAAAACAAGAAAGTACGGGGTCAGCATAATTCAATAACTGGATGTAATGTCATGGTGGATAGAACTTTACAAAGCAATGAGTTCAATTACGACAAAGTGATTCAGCATTCGCTTTGTTAGTTTCTACTGTAATGACCAAACGTGGTATTAATTCGTTGATAAATAACTTCAAAACGTAAAACGCAATGAGTTTGCATACCTGAAACATTAACCCCCTCCCCCAAAATACTACGGAAATATGTATAGGCCTATATCATTTACAAGTTGCACATTTTTTCCACCTCAGAATTATAATACGTGTGCTGCCAGATTTATTCTGGGAGATTTTTTTGGTTCATTATTCTAGAATATGTCAGAAATATATTAAACAAATTAATTATTTGCAGAATTCAATTGTTTTTAGGGTTTTTCTTTTAAATAAATAGCGTTTACGTTTGTGCAAGAACCATGCCTTTAATTTAAACAGCGTCACAAATTCACCATTTTCAAATCAAAGACGTCGTTATTTGATTATGATATCACATTCACAACAAACATACTAGAAATACATACCTTCCATAAACGCGTGTCGGTCTTATAATGCCCTTATCCGAGCCCCCGAAAACTGTACATGTTATTATCCTAGTGGTACCAAGTCAACCTTTAGCATAGTTTTGTCAAACCTTTGAATCAAGTCAATTGCTCTGCATCTGTCAAAGGGATTCTGTATGTCTGTCGCCAAAGAGATGGGCCTCTTCTCCCATGATGCAATGCAATTTCTAGTCCAGTTTTGGAAGATTGCATGTATGTGTACGCTGCACTGTATAGAACACATGAAGCTTGCTTGAAACCGTTGTTTGAAGCAATATTGAAATTAAATATTACATGCTGGATTGTGGAGGTATACATGTATATCCCTCGAACTGTTACCGCCAGCGGAAAATAATAGATAGTTCAATGGTTATTAGCAAAACAGCTTATTTTTTGTAAACAGACGACAATGATACGAATCTTCACTTCTTTGGGTAAGAAACCACGAAGATCTTTAGTCCGAAAAAAAAAAATCAGCTGCTTGAAGATTCAGTGTATATTCGAATTTTCTTAATTCTTAACACACACATTATTTTGTTTTATCAGGGTGTATACATCCCAAAATGAAATACGATTCGTCTATTCGAAGAGTAGATGGGTTGATCCAAATGTACATTATTTCGAAGATTTCGAAATCTTCAGATATGCATAATAACGCATAACTAATTAACCTTTGGTACAAAGAACCATTGGAATCAATAGCCTAAACGGAATTCGAATTTGCGAAATATCAAATTATCAATAGTGTGATTTCAACTATTTCGATAACCTGACAAAGAAAAGGGAGATTTTCTTTGAAATGTGCACTATCACTGCTTACTTCGACGATCTATTTCATTTTAGTACTTCAGAACAGAAGAACACAAAGTTTTCCTACGATACAATGCATCAGCTTTTTTTTTTCGAAAGGGGGTGGTAATAGATGTAGTGAAATAGATGTAGAGAAACAGTTCTCAAAATTGGTTTAATAAGCTCTAATTTCTCGTGGTTTAAAATGACTGTCTTTCCCTCTTGGGGTACTGCCACATCATTTCACGCATCTGACTTACCGGGTAAAGAAATTAGTTTGATATTTGTCTTGAAGGTTAACGACTCCCTGAACGTTATGATGAGTAACAATAGATCCTCAATGTGATAGTTGTGAATACAAGATCATCAGGTCGATAACTGAGGAGTCATTGGGCCAAGGCATCGTTTGTTTTCGGGGGGGGGGAGAATTTTAATAGGCCGATAGTTCTTGGTTCGACATTAAAGACTAATGATCTGAATACACTCGGTAAAAAAGTTCTTGACACTTATAAAAGTTAAAATATACCATATAATTTTTTTTTATTAAAAGGTACATTATTGTTTATCAATACATGTATGACCAGACATTATTCCACTTCCACTATGACATGAAGTTAACATGTGAGCAGTCATGCATGGCTGATTACATGCATTAAACATAGCAAGGTCAGTAAAACAAAATTGCAAAATTGAGCCTTCAAGTGGCTAAGATCAGGTCCATCTTGCAGGCATACATTCAACAATTGTTTATGATTTGAATGAAATGCTTAGAGATGTATCAATGAGAGCATCATTTGGGCATGCACTTCAAGATGAAGCTGGCGACGTCGATGTGCCTGCACCCCATTCAGAGCAGGGAGGACAAACAAGATATTGAAGGCTTTGGTTTTGATTAGTCAAGACACTGAAATTTGACCCTTTTTTTTCATTGACATTTTTATCAAAATTCCAGTGAATATTGATGTATTTCAAGATGGACAATTATCGTTTCTTTTCAAAGTGACATTTAACTTAATTTTTGTCGTTCAAGGGATCTTATGCCACTAAACTTTCACAACTGAAAGACTGACTGCTCCACTTCTTGAATTTTTTACTGACTTTGCTATTGTTTAATGCATGTAATCAACGGCATGCATGACTGCTCACATGTTAACTTCATGTCATACTGGAAGTGGAATAATGTCTGGTCATATTGATATACAATAATGTACCTTTTAATAAAAATTTATATGGTATATTTTAACTTTTTAAGTATCCAAAAAAATTTTTTGCCGAGTGTAGTTCCGAACTCAATGTGCACAGTTCCCATTCAAATTATTGATTAGTGGGATCTCAGACCATTCAATTTAAACACGATTATTCACACTAGGAAAAATAGGTTCAACTTTGTACCTTTAAAGGTGCAGACCAATGTCACACTGGGAGCTCCACGAGTCCTTTACTAGTGCAACTTTGCACCTCTAAGACCTTTAAAATTGAAAAGTTGGACCTTTAAAGGTGTTCCTATATAGTGCGACATTGGTTTGACAGGAGCAAAGTTCCACAGGTAAAGGTGCCCCCAGTGAGACATTGCTAAAGGTGCAAAGTTGAACCTATTTTTCTAAGTGTGTCTGATGGTTTCGATTAAACTCTACCAGCATAACTTGGCAATAAAACTCCATTCACTTCGCGTGTGATAATCTGAGTTCGGTAATGAAAGGATTATTGGGCTTTTAAAAATATTGTGTCATAATCTGTCAGTAAGTTTACTTCTTAAATTAACCGCTTTCTGTAAGATATAGTCTATCATTGCAACTAACACATCACAAATCCAAATGCATCTAGGCCTACTGAAATCCTTTGGGTATATAGTTCCTGATGATTTCATTCCAGCAAGATGGCGCAAGATTAAAAATCACTCACAGTTATTAGACAAGAACAACGACACCATTTTAGTTATGAAATGAATTAGTATTCTTGTTTTTCTTCAAAACGTCCAATTCATGAATCCTATTCCAAAATTCGTGGCATTTCTGACGCTCCGCCAAGGGATAGTCCGAAATGAATGGGTGGTGATTCCTTGCATTGGGTTTCCTGTCGGCTTCTGTAACCATCTGGTCCTAGTTTATCCCCGAGATCTCAGAATTTATGAAAATAATAAAGAAAATTACAAGTAGGCACAAATATGATCACCACCGTGCACGTGGATTATATTCTCACTCCCAGGTCGCAATCATGATGTCTCTATTACATCTCCATTGATTGTAAATCCCCCTAGATTGGAAAATGTGGTCGTAATATTCCCGCCAAAATATGGTTTTAATTGAAGCCATATACCCCGCGTTAAACTGTTTTTCGAGGTGTGTTGAAGGGAAATGTTCCTAATAATGTTTTTGCGCTCGAAAAACAAAAGTAGTCATTGCTTGTTTTTAGAAATGATTTTTCCTCAATATTTTATGCTTCATTATACCTATTTGGCTATTTGAAGATCCTGTCGACTTGAATGCGCATTCATAGAAAAATCATGAAACATGACGTAAACATAGCTGGTATAACAATAATGGACATGCTTTCAAATTTAAATGTACAGTCGATTATGTATGGACATACACTTCTATTTTCAGTGTGCTGTACTTTTGTACCGTTTATGCAACGACCCCACTTAAAATTAATTTGCAAGGCTGTTTGGCATTCCTTCATTCAAAGTGTTGTCTCTATATCCGTTTTCATATAACGTCTGTACTAACGTACAGAAAGCATACACTCATTCACAGTGTGAAATACAGTGCAATCCAGACTGTGGATAACCGGATATTCACATTGTGGCCACACTATGTGAAACACACTGTGATTCAAAGTGCGGATATCCACACGTTATCACCCCCCAGCCACCGGGTACGTTCACAATGTGAACAATGTGCAGTTTTCCACATTGTGGCGGTGTCCATGTTGTGGAAATACTCTGTTCACAGTGTGGACTGTGTGTACAGAAAGAACACACCCGTTCACAGTGTGAAACACAGTGTAATCCAAACTGTGAATAACCGGAGGTTCAAATTGTGACCACACTGTGAAACACACTGCGGTTCAAAGTGTGGATAACCAAACGTTATCACATCCCCCACCACGCCATTGGGTACGTTCACACTGTGAAATCAATTTTCACAATGTGAACAATGTGTGGTTTTCCACATTGTGGCGGTGTCCATGGTGTGGAAACAGATCTGGTCACAATGTGGACTGTGTGTTCACACTGTGTTACAACTGTAAATTGTGTTTTTACACTGTGTGAAAAAGTGTGTTACTTCCAGCAGGGATATTTTACGTGCTTCCACTCGCACGTCTGTGTGTATGCATTCCTCTTAACCCTCTCAGTCCCACAGGCAGTACATTGTGTTGTTATTGGCATGGGGCTGTAACTGTTTGGTATAGTCTGGATTCCAGGCGTAAGAACCTATCCTATGTACTAGAGAAATTACAGTAATTTCTCTATCATCAATTAACTGCCTTGAACGAAGACTGGTGTGGTGAAGTCCTGTTCATACATTGCCTAGGCAGAGCATGGGCAGAGTGAGTGTACTCTGCATGAAGGTAGAAAAATTCGGAGAGTGAGTGTACTGGTACTCTGGGGCTGGAAAAAGTCGCATGATCTACAACCGAGACTATATTTGGTACTGAGAGGGTTAAACGATATACAATTCAATGACTCAACCAAGTTAGACCGAATTAAAGAAGAAAAACACTCGGATTCAATCGAGGATCTGTTTGTCCATTACTTCTGTTATCGTTGCTGATGTCTTCGTCCTGTATCGAACACACGCTGACACGCACACCATCAAAGACATATCTGATGCAGACGACACACAAGATTACCTGGTCATAGTAAACCTGACATACGTCACGTGCTACAAGCTAATACAACTTCCGGAAGTGTCACTTTTCCTCGGTCCCGTACCTTGACAAATTCTCGGCACGATCTTCGGGGACTATGTGATCATCGGCCGACATTAATTTCAGACGCTCTCTCGGCTGCCATGACTCCAGATTCTTCGAGTGATTCACGGGTCACTTGCTGTCAAAGTACGAGAAGTTATTAGCGCTAACGCTCATGTTCGCCGTCACGACATTATTGCTAAACCTCTAGTATGCTGTCGATAATTTACAATTCGTCATACCAGATATTCAAAGAAACTACGGTTAATTAACCCATTAACTCTTACATGCTTCTTCTCTTCCCATTATTGGACTTCCGCTGGCTGGTTAAGTTCGCAAATCTGTACAGGAGACAACATTCAAATCAAACTCTAACGGTCACAGTATACAGCGTGTATCAAAAAAAAGTAGACACTTAGAAAAAAATTTATTAAAAATTGTTTTCGTGATTTTGAGATTATTTCTTGATATGAATATTTTACCTTGGACCTAAGCTATCTGAAAACACTCTTGGTATTGAAAGTATTTCACGCATGAGTGAGCACAACCCGCTTTTGTGCAATCGGCCAAAAATGCATTTGCGCACAGAATTGTGTTCTTATACGCAATGTTTAATGCCTCACATACCGGTGCTGCAGAAGCTCTCAACTGATGTGCACGAGGATTAAATCCTCAGCATGTTCAGAGAAGAGCTAATATCAATTTTGTGACAAAAAAAAGACAAAAATGAAGCACTGATTCAGATATACCCCCATAAAAAGAAGAGAATGTCATGTTTGCAAGATGAACTGTGAATAAAAAAAAAGGCATTTTCTTCTTTTTCAGGGGTTGGGGGTTAGTAATTGTATCTGAATTATTGCTTTATTTTGTCTTTCTTGTCACAGAATTGACATAAGCTCTTCTCTGAGCATGCTGAGGATTTGAAATGTAGCAAAAATGAAGCAATGATTCAGATACAACCCACCCTACCCCTTCAAAAACAAGAAAATGCCATTTTCTTCAGTTCACAGTTCATTTTGCAAATATGACATTTTCTCCTTTTTTAGGGGGGTACTTCTGAATCATTGCTTCATTTTTGTCTTTTTTGCCACAAAATTGATATTACTTCTTCTATGAGCATGCTGAGGATTCAATCCTTGTGCACATCAGGTGAGAGCTTCTGCAGCACCGGTCTGTGAGGCATTAAACATTGACTATAAGAACACAATTCTGTGCGCAAATGCATTTTTGGCCTATTGGACAAAAGTGGCCTGTGCTCACTCATGCGTGAAATACTTTCAATACCAATGGTGTCATCAGATAGCTTAGGTCCAAGGTAAAATATTCATATCAAAAAATAATTTCTAGATCATGAAATATTTTGCGTAATAAATTTTTTTCTGAGTGTCTACTTTTTTTTGATACACGCTGTATAATTCCACTGAAACTGAGTTTCTAGCTCCTATAATTTGTTGAATATTCGTAGATTGTATATTCTTCCATATACAAGAGAATTTAATTTTTAGGCGTGCAAAAGAGACGCCTTGCCTTTAAAACCAACATTTTGCTCTGTTATAAGTCAATATAAATCATGTTATTTTCCATACCAGTGGTGACGTTGTCGTCTACACTGTACATGTTTAAATAATGTTTCGGTAACAACATGGACAATATGCATAAGCCTAATTGTTCATTACCGGGCTTGATTGAAAAACACCATAATCATTTGCTTTCCTGTTTAACATGGAAATTATACCATGATTACAGACAGACAGTACGGAGACTTCACATAAATGTTATGCAGATATGCAAGACATACATAATGTATGTGTTCATCTCATTTTCTCAGAAGAAATATCATACAACAAGGGCACATCTGAACTAAAATCATCGAAACAAGCGTGTTTTCTCAGATGTTCTTAATTTGTAAGGTACCCCTGAGGAATAAAATACTGCTCTTGTCATCATAACGTGGAATCAATTTATGGGACTTTGGAGAAGCAAATACCTTAGATATGTTACCATAGTAACATAATCCACCTTGTATACTATCTGACTTTTCGTACAGAACTCCCAATTTTCAACTAATTGCAGGTGGAAGTTGCCCGAGGGCTAACCCAGGGACAAGGAACGCTGTTGGCTGATATCTGTTTCAGATCTAGTATTGGAGCCCGCCGTATGAATTCAATAACGATATACGAATTTGAAATTAGTTAGAAATACTGAGAACATGTTCTCCTTTGCTCCGATTATGGAAGTACCATGTCCGTCGATCTTCAGTGCGAACCGCCTGAACGCCTTTGAACTGTTGAAGAGCATAGCATGTTCTTGAGGACAATAGGCGAGTACGTAGACGGAGATACCTTTGGGACCAGAACAAACGCCATGACCAATTTTTGTCATTCTACATCTAACTGGGGACAAGTAATTAACCGTTATCGTCCAGCCTTCTACATTTTCAGATTATGAAAAGATTTATCCCCGAAAAGTGAGCAATCCTGTTCTTAAAGGGGATTGACATTTTGGGAGAAGTAAATAATGCCCAAAGAACCTAATACATGTAGTTGAAACATATACAATGTATACACCAGCTGGACTGTATCTCCTGGCTGGAAGGATTTGTCCTGAGTTTGGTTTCTTTTGGAAGAACAAGCGTTCATTACTGAATTAATCTGGTGCCCTGGTAGAAATTGATCCCATACAAAGCTACACAATCAGTACCGATGTTAATTGTTTGAAAATTACTTAACATCTGACCATAAAAAGTACATAACAGAAACCAAAATAAGGCATACTTCCTGCTATTCCATCTTGAATATCTTTATTCTTTCTTGTGTTGTATTAAAGGTAGCATACCTCAGTTGCACCGTTCACGGGTACTACAAGTCTGCGGCAAACATCGACAATTTCTGGGCCGAGGTCCTCATTAAGGTTTGCGATTCGACAAAAATAACTCAACATCACAACCAAAACAAACGCAAACTGAATTCTGCATCTTTTCGATGCTTCCATAGGATGTCATTTACTGCTGAATAAGTAGGTCAGGCACAAGAAACGACTTAACTTGATTGTTGCTGTGACATGCAATTATAAAGACAAAACAAATTGATGGCTTAACGTTGGATAAATTTGTATCGTTCGCATGAAGAAAACATCGGTAAGACACTTTACATTAATTCTCCATCATTCTTTCAAGTCAACCGAGATGCATTTATTTGTGATAGTGAACCATTCTCAAAGTTTAATGGCGCAAATCTGAACAAGTTGGAAATCTTGCCGTTTTCAATGGACAACTGAATTTTAGGTAAATACGACAAATACCTATGAACTACTGGGTTTTGATGTTTGAGGAAATAAATAAGTCTTCTTGTGAATGAAAAAAAAATCACAGGTATTGTATATACTGGTTTCACGGTCCAGTTTGATCAACGATTAATTCTAAGGTCGCCGACAACGCGTTCAGTATATCTTCACATTATACTTGATAACAGGGCCATGTTGCACATCTTTACATTCGATTACAACCTCACCGAACAAAGAATTCCATCTGTTTCCATTTAGTATTTACAAATGATAACAAAATGAAAATCGATCGTAAGTTTCATGCTGATATTAAAAACAGCAGTGCATCTGAAAATTCCCGTGCAGTATAAAACCTTATATCACCAGCATTTTGTAACAACCTCACAACATCATTACGACTTCTAAACTAATTAGAATAGAGAATTCCATCTGTTGCCATACATGCATAGACCTAGTATTTACAAATGATAAAAAGTAAGAATCGGTGGTAAGTTTCATGTTGATATTAAAACAACAACGCATTTGAAAGTTCATGAATATCTTATCTCACCAACATTTGGTATATAAACAGGTTTCATTATATAATTGGTTGGTATCTGTATGAACAGACCACAGTATGTCTGCTCATATTAGTTTGTGTTGTCAGTTCGGAACAATCAAATCACATTGTCGTAATAACGCTGCCCAAAACGGACGAATAATAGAAACGATCTATTGTAAAATACGTTGTTTGCTACGAATATAGGTTTGCCAACACAGGTTAATGATAATATTCTTGAAGGTCTTCAACGTGAACAAGGAGCGAACAAAAACATATACCAGACACATACAACAACACCACAACAAAGACGCGCGGCAAGTTGCCTTACTCTGAAAAAGACCCTTGTCGAACCCATAACGATCAGACCAACAAGCTCAGGTCGCCAAAATGTATGCTTCAAGAGCGTTTATAGGTTGCTATCTATATCCCTATCAATCCATTACATGCTAATGAGTTTGTTTACGACAACTCAAATGAGAAACGTTCTAACCATTAAAGGCTACTGGCTTCTTAAATAGCCCACTTTGACGACCAAATTAGTCACATTTGAGGTTTGCTGTACCACCCCATACGGTGATTACAAATTTGTTGGCCCCACGTATAAATGACTCGGTTTATTACATTGTAAGTGTGATTACTGGCTCTTTTAACATGTTTCAGGATTGCTTGGTATGAGTTTAGCGTCGGTTAATTCTAACCACACCATTCGTTACCCATTGGTGGCCTAATATTGTTATAACTATTAACCTTAGAACGATAAAGAGCTTCTGCATTGCTATTTCTGGCGTGCTAACGATTGATCTGTCTACAGTACATGATCAATGGGAAACTGTATCAGGTGCTGTGCTAGTTTGTTTAAGAAAGTACGCAAACTCCCTAGTACATTTGTACCTGCCAATTGACAGCCCTTGCACAACGACTGATCTATTTGTCAATTCCATGTCATCTTCGCTACCAATACGAAGCCATTTTCAAGAGGGTACTTTCATTCAGCATATACTAGTGACGAGACTCCCAAAGACATTTAACCCTTTCGTGACCATAATATAAACACAACAAAAAAGTAACTACCCCCCTTTTCAACATACCATAACTTTTTAACAAACACGTTTGTGCAAAATAATTTGGCAAGAGTGTTTATACACTCATTGACTAACTTCTGTGTGAAAATGTGTTTGATCCATTGGGTCATGCATGATTGAGCATGCATTAAAGATGAAAATGCCACTTTTCAAAAGTCACAGGAGTCATCTCTTATGCCAAAATAATGGTAAATAATGGCAATTTTTGCTTTATTTATAAAGTGTGCTCACTCAGCCATGACATGGTTACAACCTCTTATGTTCGTAGAACATGTAAAGATACATTTTGCTGAAAAATTTCGGATTTCAATTTTTTGCAATAAACTTAATGGATTTTACAATTTCAAAATTGAGAAAGGGTGGAAATTTTTAAATTGAGCTCACCAAAGTGTAAAATATGCCAAAAGTGCCAAAGGAGGTATGAGAGAATCAAACGATAGATGATTAACATAAAAAGCGATTAATCATTCACCAGAAACAGAATTTGTCAAAATCCTGCATCAAAAATCCCCCAAAATGACCCTTGTGACTTTTGAAAAATGAAATTTTTGCCTTTAATATGTGCTCACTCATGCATGACTTGATGGATCAACCACATTTTCACACAGAATTTAGTCAATTAGTGCAGCAACACCCTTGCCAAATTATTATGCTCACAACCGTTCTTTTATAAAGTTATAGTATTTTGAAAAAGGGGGTAGTTACTTTTTTGTTGTGTTTATACTAGGTGTTTAAAATAACATTTGACACATTTGATTTTGACTAACGCAAAAAAATATATATCAGACAATAGTGAAATGGAATTTGGATTATAACTGAATAGTGTAAGAGGTGGTGTTGAGAGGTGGTTTGAATAAAATATCATTTAAATGTATGTGTGTGTGTGTGTGTGTGTGTGTGTGTGTGTGTGTGTGTGTGTGTGTGTGTGTGTGTGTGTGTTAATTAATTCCCACCTAGTTGCCACGAACTTTGGCTGTGAATATCACACCCTGGAAGCTATAGTAAGCAAGCTTCTCGTCCAGGACTAGGGTAGATGAACACTTTATCAATTATTCATGAGACCAACAATGAAATGGTAATTCGTCATGAATAATTAATAAAGCATTCATCTACCCTGTACCCGGACAAGGAACTTGCTCGCAATGTGTTAAAGATCAAATGTGACAAATGTTATGTCAAACATTTAGTAAAAGCTCGCCGTGTAGGATTGTACTGCAGTATCCTTGGAATTTTGAGACAGTGGTCTTGAGAAGATTAAATAATAATGTCTAAGGGACATAATTTGACATAACTTTTACGATTGAAATGTCAAGTCTCACAACGATCTCTCTATTTCTCTCGATCAAGGTCTACACTATTTTTCTCCTAAAATAATCAAAATAAGCGTCATTTGAATTTAAAAACTGCACAAATCATCCTTTCTTCACAACAAACTGAATTGACTACGAAAAACAAACATAATTGACTTGATACGAGATGTTTTAATGAACTTGCATGACTGTATGCCAATGACCCCACATTTATAAGAACTGAAAAATGTATCAAGCTGCCTTTATCATTCTCTGATTGCAGAGGACGCCTACCTCTTGGTATTTCAGATCATGATTTTTATCCGCGGGTGAATACATTCACGTACGACATTAGTCTTTCAGGAGCAATACATTCTAAACAGACACATAAAGACAATTGGAATTTCAGCACATTTTGTGCTCTAACTTTTGTAACAGCTGTATGGTGTAACTTTTGTTATTTTGCTGCTGAATGTTGCCTAGTCGAACTTCCTTACAAGCCTCACAGGAATTTGCTTTATAAACGACCCCCATTAATAGCTGTCGCGAAAGTCAAGACATTTTTCGGGGGGTGAAAGCCTCCTTGACTTTAGGTCCCCCGTAAACGAGAACGTTGACATTAAAGGAAGAATTATGAGCGAAAATAGAGTCATCAGGTTGTTCAAGGGTCCAATGTTAAGGCGGGATTCTCCTCCAAAAAAGTTATTCTTTAAACAAATTTACAGACTTAAAGACACTCTTTAACACTGTGGAAACACCATTTAAAGCGGTCAAACTTTGATATCTGACCTACATGATAGTGTGCAAATGGACAAACAAATACTCTAGAACACAAAACTTAGGGTAGTTTAAGTTATGGTATCACTAGCAAAATATGTGCATAAGAATGTTTAAGTTATGGTATCACTAGCAAAATATGTGCATAAGAATGTCGGTACGAGAATAAATGTCCAGTGGAAAAAAATTGAACAACACATCAGTCTATGGTCAGGGGAAAACTGGTATGGTGGCTTATTGATTTTCACTTTGAAAAAAACACACTTAATTGTCGTTTTGCACTGCAATTTTCAGGACTTCATTTTCAGACCCTATCGGAGACATTGAGAACATGGAGGATCATGCAGCTGAGATTGATTTGCAAAATTCGAACATTACTATACGATGCCTTCAATCGTCGTGTTCTCTTTAAAACCGTTCACCGTTATGGTTAAGATTCTGGCTAGTTTCAAGACGTAGGAGCACCCATCGCGTGCTATTAACCCAAATCTCCTGTGGATTCCATTGACGGTATTATTTACAATGTGTGAAAACAACTCGAGAATCTGAGGGAAAAAAAGGCCACATATGCCCCTATTTTTCATGCGGCGTGATTAACGTTACCGAAGTTCGCATCAAGTGGGATATTATGAACGACCTTTGACCTTTTGTCTCCCGCAAGCTAAACGGGTTTCAATGGGAGTTCAAGTGCCGAGATTTTTTCGTCACTTTAGCATTTTTGGCTCGATAAATAAATGTTATAAATAATAATACATTCATTGTATGTCACGACACTCGACTGTAATCGATGCGATAACTAAAAAACAAGATAATGACAGAAGAAAAAGAACATATCTTGGTGATATCCGCTCTGGTAACTGTCGAGCTGACAAATTCAAATCTTCAAGTTCTACTGAAACATCTTTTTGACTTCTTCACACCAGAAACTGTTTGCAATGCAACATTTTTGTATGTATGTCGTACTCGGCGAATCTTAACGTTCACGATCCATTTCTAGCACTTTGTCCGAAAAATCAGCCTGTCCATTATAAGTTTTTTGGGGGTCTGGGGAACTTAAAATTTCTCGCGTTTTTTTCCACTTTTCTTTTAAAACTATGTGTAAAAAGCACAGGCCTATATTTGTTAAAAATCACACAACGTTTAGTATACACAAACTAAACACTTGGATTGTAAAACAAATAATTGAATACTAAAAGTGCAACATCTTGGGAAAAATATACGCGACACATTAATTTCACCCTGATTATGGAGAGGGATGTCATGGTTTTGTGGAAGTAGGGTGGGATTTGTCTAGGGACTCGAAAGTAAACGTCTAGCTTCCACTCGATGACATCATCAGATCGAGTCATTTTGAGGAAGCAGAAGGGGTGGGGCAGATGGACTGATCGACAAATGAGAGAGATTTAAAGAAAGATGTAGCCGGCAACTATAACAGGAATAAGTTGAGAAAAAAATTTGGGGTAACTGTCAGTTCTTCTCAACCAATCATATCGCACGTGCGCTGGCCTTGAACTGACCTGACGTGGCCGATGCATACCGTCCGACGGGTGTTGATCACGCCGTATTAATTTATGCACTTTTTGAATCAATAAGCTCCTCTCCCTCCCCCCTTAGCTGTTTCGGCGATCTTCTTTTATGGATAAATTTCAAAGACGTAAAAGAAGTTTACTAATCGATAGGGCCTTACTGAGGGTAAGTGTCACACAGTACCCCTTCTTTAGACTTTCTCGATCACCATGTACCATAATTCTCACAATACTCACAATGTCACCATTTTCTTAACTTATTTCTGTTAGTTGCCTGTTACATCGTCTTTTTAGGCCAGGAGGCAGTGGAAGATTAAAATGAACAGATATATCATTATGTGGAATGAAATTGTAAAGGCGCATGTGAAAGATACGTTGGAGAGGTACATTACTGTTAAAATACCAAATTCGTCAATAATTGTAAACGAGAAGGGAAAGTAAGGGTCAAGTCTAAATACATTTTCCCTTTTGATCACTCCTAAACGTATAAAGTTAGTAGCCTAATCATGTCTTATACTGATTATTTTTCTCTCCACCAGAATAACGAACTGGGTCATCATACCTTGGGATGTAAAATGATATCCATGCTTTTGTATTCCTCACGAGGAAATACATAAACGTAGCCTTCATACTGAAACTGGGTTTGTTGCATATCCCACTCCTGACACCCTAGCCCTTATGAGCTTAGATGTAAGTCAAATAAAGCACAACTTGGACATCATGACGTTTCTGTGGTTGAGTCTTGTTACAAGGTATACTGTATACATATTATAAATAATGCCAATGCATGATACCATGTGGGGTGTTAGTCTATGCTTCAGACCCCAGACCCCATTACAAAACATGTAGTCGTATAAGCATAATAGAAATCGAGCTCTTCGACACAGTCCAATAATTGTTCATATGCCACGACATACACATACTTAGATTTAAATAAAGGTTGCACCTTCTCCGAGTTCATGATGAAAGTTCCTCCTGCGAATCATTCGCGCGCGTTATCCGTTGTGGCGAGTCTCAATCCCACTGCTGCCCTGCAGAAGCTCCTTCAACATCGGGTAAGATACGCTAAAACCGGGGGATGACGGGATTAATTTTGCTGCTGGTTATCGCCGCAGAAATCGTTTCGATCCGTCGGCCGTCCTGACACAGACAAATTATTTTTAAACGATTCGCGTTGCGTGATTCGTTACGCACGCGCGCGCAGGATTTTAACGCGACCAGCTAATAATGTATTACCACGCGCATGAAACGAAACCAGTTTGTATATTGCCCTTTAGTTTTGTGTTTTCGTACCGTAGCCAGATCTCTGTCGGCGAATTGAAATGATATAATGTTAAAAAATTACTGACATAGTAAACAGTTGGAGGAATATTCTATTGTCGTTTGTTGGAAGCGGATGCGATTCAGACAACCGGTTAACCTTATCGCATTCCACATGTTTAAATCCTTCAAGAATCCCTTCTTTATGTAAAAATATAATGGTAAACACAAAGGATTTTACATATACATGGTAATGGATGGGGATTCAATATACTCTCGCCAAAATGTGTATATCTCATGGAACCTGCTATTATCGCTGCACGCATTCTTTGACAGTGTATGTTATTATGCGAGCGATCTAATCATCATCGAGTTACGACTTCATCATTCATGTTCGATAGATAACTTAAACAGAAGATTAGACTTTGAACTGGGTTGATGCAAGACATTCTAAAACTACGAGAATGTTCGCGGATGCAAATAGCAGCATGGCCGTTATTAAAAATTCAAATACAACTATAGGCAAATAGCATATGCCATTTTTCACTCAACAAATAATACTAACGGTGATGTTTTAGCTTTAGTGAGAACTCTAATCAGCTGCCGCTTCTGTATATCTCTTTAAAGGAAAGAGAGGGAGGAAAAAACCTCTCTACGGAATCGAAATGCTGACAGATTTTCTCTATTACATACGTTGTGTTTGTTTTCTGTAGGAGCGGGTTCCGGCATTGTTCTCGTTTGAATCTTTAATTCGAAACCAATAAGCCAAGGTTTGGAATGGTGTGAATTTAGCTTAGATGCTGCCTAGAAATTGCCTTGGACATCGTGGCCATATACTTGAGTGTCATATGTTGTGTGTTGTTATATCACGACCATTACTCCACCATAGAGTGCAACCCGGCCTGCGCGATTTAACGGGACAAAACGTAAAATTGCATTGCAGAGTGTTCCTCCACTCGAACAGCAAGCGGTGGCTTACATTTTTCGACCTAGTATTTGAAGTTTACGAATCGACAGCCGCAATTTTTTGAAAACTGTACTAAGTCAAGTACATTAGAAAAAAACATTTGCAATCTCGCTGGCCATCTAGGACAGTACCGTTTGTCCATATGCCTCTGACTGCCAAACATGCCATTGCAAATATGTGAGTGTGCGCTATGAGTTTGAAGGTCCTGCACTAAAAACCTTATAGAAAAGCACCCTCTTTAGACTTAACATTTATACTGAGACACCAATGATTTCCCCCCACATGCAACTTAGTCGATTGATATAGAGATTCTATTTTCCTTAGGGGTCTGCCACAGCCCCAAAGGGCGTAGGCTGTTGCGGCATGGGGATGAATTAAAGTAGGCATAGGCGGTGAGGACGTCTTGGGAGGTGGAATTATTAAAGATAGCATAGCGAGCGAGCACGTCTTGGTAGGTGGAATTAAGTAGTATACGGGCGGTGAGCACGTCTTGGGACGGTGGAAGTAAAGTTTAGAAAATCAGCTGTGCAGCAGAGAAGGTGGTTGCAAATTTTCCTTTTGCCTTGCTAGGGGTGGAATCTCTTGCCTCAGAGCGCGGAGGCGGGTGCGCCAACCCTGAGTCCGCTCAAGCTGTGAGCCCTCATATTATGTATTAGAAACTGTCCGATGTTTCTGCTGCCGCGTCCGTTGGGTGGTTGTTAATTTAGAAGTTATCTTTTACATTACGCCATCCGCTTTCAAGAAAGCTATGCAGCTAAAAGCAATTATCACTTCTGTACAGCCAGATACCATGCGTTCATCAGTTATAGCAAGAAGTGACTATCCGGTTGTCAAGCAAATGCTGAATGTCGACTTTCAGAGGGCTTACCACCTTCGCTATCTGTAATTACCTAACTTCCAATCCATTACGTGACAAGCTCGCAACTAGTTATTAACGCGTTATATTCATCGGTTTAACCGAGATACTTCCTAATTAGGCTTTAGATTGGTGTGCCTGTTAATCGTTTAATCGGTTGTGGAAGTGGGAAGGGCCGCGGGGTTGAGGTAGATTCACTCTCAGTCATGAGAATCGATTGCACGCCCATGACAGCCGAAGGTTAACCCTCTCACAGTTGCAATTAAATTCGATAGACTGATATGTCATTTACCTTTGATCATGTCACTGCCCTTTTACCCCTGGGCCTACAGTGCCATTGTCTTTATACAACAGTCACAGCTCGTTAGTAATGAACTGTGGTATCTCCTGTACAGAAGAGTCAATTGCCTTCTGACGATGACACTATAGGCCCAAGGGTTAAAGACAAGGTTCACCCTGACATCAACTTAATTTTAATAAAAGCAGAACAATGAGAGAAACATATTAATCAAAGTTTGGCGAAAATCCACCATCGAATAACAGAGTTATGGGGTTTCAAAGTTTTAAATTTGTGACGTCACATGCGAGCAGCTCCCCATATGTCATGTGACATAAATTCCATAAAAGTGTCGTTTTCTCAGAAATTTGAAAATGATTTTAAATGTGCATTAAATATATTATCAGAAACATTATTTCATACATGCTTGTATGAAAAAAAAAATCAATTATCATGAACCATTAAAAAATGGAAAATTATGGAATTTATATTGCATGACATATGGGGAGCTGCTCGCATGTGACGTCACAAATTTAAAACTTAAAAAATCCCATAACTCTGTTATTCTTTGGTGGATTTTTGCCAATTTTTTTATTAATATGTTTCTTTCATTGTTCTGCTTTGATTAAAACCAACTTGATGTCAGGGCGAACCTTGCCTTTAAAGGGCAGTGACATGACCAAAGATAAATTATATGATTGGGGTAACTTGTGGTAAAACTATTCTAACATCAAGTAAACTATGCAAGGATTCTTCTGTGAAAAGTATGTAGTCAAAAGTTGACAAATTTTAATATAGTTACGATTGTTATGCCTTGAGAATTTGTTATTGTGGCTTTCAATGGGATTGAATTTCTCGGGGAACGAGAGAAATTCAGGACTGGTTTGTTCATGCTTGATTCTCGACAAATAAACACATTCAAGACAAATCTTCCAGCCAAGAGATACGCTTAAGCTGGTGTACAGACTCTTCCCACTCATTTGGTGTTATAGAGGCATTTTTCCCCAGTCGTGTCACTGCCCTTTAAGAGAAGTCAAGACAGCCTTGACAACCAAATGAGTTGAAACATATACCAATATATGCACTGGCTGGAATGCATATTCAGGCGGGAAGGATTTGTCTTGACTTTGTTTACTCGAGAAGAAACAAGCGTTAATTTACTAGTATTGAAATAATCTCCGGCCCAGACAGAAATTGATTCGATAAAAAGCTACACAACTTATTTCACACTTTAATGGTAAGTGGAAAGTAGGAATGAAACATTATTAAGTTCTATGTAAGTCACTGGACACAGAATTATATTATGAAGTTTAAAGTCACGTATCTTAAAATTTTACATTCATTTCATTTGATTGGTATTTCTTCACTTTTGAGTGCAATTTAAAGTTTATAACATCCATAAAGTGGTAATGGCTCCCCGGGTGAAAAACAAGGTGTGTCTCTAATTTTCTGTCAAAGGGAGAAGATACCATTTTGAAAACTACACACCCACTTTGCTTGCCAGTATTGATTTAAACTACTAACCACTTTGTGACGTTATAATCCTCCCCAGCTACGCTTTAATTGACTATACAGACTTCTTTGATTCATGTTTGCAATAGATTCCACAACGTCATTAGGGGGTATTGCTCATAGTTTGCACTTTACATATGTCTTTCACATAGTTCTATACTCGTCTAATTGGTCATGTTCCCGTACCCATTTGTGAGGAGAAAAAAAAAAATCACCGGATACCTATCACAGTATCACAACTTTGTTTTTGTCAAATGTATCTTCTTTCCTTTTTGGCCACTTCTCCTATTTCCATTAATATTTCAGTAATCCACTAGTCTGCATTAATGAATATGGCTCGCAGTTTCTTGTGCAAAAAATTGTTTTCATGATGACATTAACATCTCTTGTTCGACTGTAAACAACAAAAGGTTTTGGAAGATTGAAAGAATTAATAAGCGTTCATTTTTTTCCTTTTGATGAAAGTGATTTTTATATTGCAATTATATACTAGGCGTTAAATAACCTGAAAATATTCAGAAATATCCTATTTACGCTCAATGCTTCTTGACTTGATCATTTCGCAAATAAATCATGTATCATTTTCAAACCTATAAATGACAATGGTTTAACCAATAAAGCTTGGTCAACAAACGATGCTTTTTGTAACTTATTCAGTTTCAGGAAGAATGAAGTGTGGCACTATTGGGAGAACCAATTGGCTCAATGGATACAACCATCTTTCGTTTTGGATGCTTCCCTTTTAAAAACGATGGATTTTTTACCCCCTGTTTTTCAAAGCCGCCAAACTTACATGAAAAAAATGAGGCCATAATTGAGCGACGCCTATATTCTTAACAATTAAGTTCACTTGTGAATGAACAACTGAAAATAGGCAAAAGGAAAAACAACAACAACAAAGGGATGACGTTAAATAACGAACATACTGATGATATTTATCTTCAAATATGCAAATATTCCAATAACAACATATTTTTGACTTGGAATTTGGAATAATAATAACCACGTAAGCACTGTTAGGATTTTAGCTAAAGTCTTACAAGAATGTAAGATAAAAAAAAATCGAAAGCAAGAAATATTTTGATTTTGATGGCCTGCACTAACGATTCTACAAACATGCAAAGACAAACATAGTATTAGAGACACGCGGTTATGAGGTTTCACACGCCTAATTACGTTCGGAAATCCAGAAATGTATATTCGACCCAACCCAAAGAATAAGAAATGTTAATTTGAATGGACGGCTGCCAAGAAGGGGTGGATTTGATTAGGTATTAAATTATGGTTTCTGATAGGGGTCGAGTGGATCTTCATTGCAGTTACAACGAAAGAAATTAATAAATTTGTTAGGTACTTTATAACGTGCCTATGATTATGGCTTTGAAATTAAAGTATACAAGTGCAAATCGCCGTAAAAATTTGTTTAAGGGCAATACCCTTGAGAAAACGCTGGTCAACAACGCATTTCCTGAAGATCATCAATTGAGGAATAATTGTTCTTACAAAGAAGGTTAGTTTCAATCATAACGAATTAATCTCTGATTTTTAACGAATTTTCAAAGTTGATGCTTTTAACATTATTCCCTCTGGGGCTTGAATTAGCTTTGTTCAACCTATGAATGCAATGTAGTTTGGGAACAACGGTGTGATAGGTCGTAGTCACGGTCAAATATGTTACACTAATAACTAATAGCCCAATTGTATTACTTCCCATTCCTTTCTTCAGGGTCTTCAGAAGTGTTTTCTTAAGACGCAATAGTTGCCACTTTCTCGAAGAGGCATGGAATGGACCACAGGCTAGAGAGATGTAGAGAAGAGGAGGAGCGGTAGGGTAAATGTCTCGGGGTCAGGATAGAATACACGTTTGCCCCATGCAAAGGTCAGTCAAACATCAATGCCAAGTATTGATGTTCAGGGCAGACTTCCAGATGTGACCAATGAATTACTGTAACCTTGGTCAAGACTTTCTTTGTGGACACTTTTACGGATTGCCCAATTTCATATCGGAATACCCAACTTTGCATTGGAGTAATATAAAGAGAATTATTATGCAGGCTTCGTTCATGATGATATGCCTTTTGGGTTGAAAACACTATACAGTGTGTCTCAAAAATAATTGTGCAAGTCAAAAGCGACCTCTCAGTTAATGAAAAAAAAAATTTCTGGCGTTACGCTTACATCATCATCAAGAGCATAGTCTTAGCTTTCAAATGCCGTTTGTTCTGTTCAGTTTGCTTGTTTTAACCCTGAGATATGTTTACTTAACAACGAAAAGGAAAAATCACAAATGTGCCACTTTTACTGTCAATATAGCATCAGGCCCTCTTCCCGTAAGAGTGACACAGTTGTGATTCGACCGTTTTGTTGTTTACAAGATATCTCGAGATCAAAATAAGCAATTTGAACAGAACAGCATTTTTCAAACAGCATTTGAAAGCTAAGACTTTGCCCTTGATGCTGACGTAAACATGTGCCACAGCAGTATTTTCTAACTGTCACAGAGGGCGCCTTTCACTTGAACAATTTTTTGAGACATGCTACAGCATGTCTCCAAAAATTCTGCAAGTAAAAAGTGCCCTCTTCGGCAATTAGAAAATACTCTGGGTGACATTATTCCTACATTACCGTCAAGGGCAAAGGCTTAGCTTTCAAATGCCATATGCTCTGTTCAATTTGCTTGTTTTAATCTCGAGATATGTTGTCAACGACAAAAGGGTGGAATCACAATAATTACTGTGTCACTTTTACTCGGGACTGTAGTAAAAGTGGCACAATCACGATTTTACCCTTTCTTATTTAAATTAACATATCTCAAGATTATGACAAGCAAATTAAACAAAACTAACAGTATTTGAAAGCTAAAACTATGCACTTCACGATGACATAAGCATCATGTCACAAGAGTATTTTCTAATTGCCAAAGAGGGCGGTTTTCACTTGCACTTTTTTTTGAGACACACTGTATAACATTGTGGAAGTCAAATAAAAAAAGATCAAACTTTGGTATTTGAATGGATAAACAGACACCCTAGAACACGAAACTTCAGACAGTTACGCTGTCACTCGTAAAATATGTACAGATAAAACTCGGCACATGAATTATTGTCAGCTGACGAAAATTCTGAAATACAGCAGTATATGTGGGGAAACTTGAATGGTCCCTAAATGATTTTCACTTTTTAAAAGCACTTAATGGTCGTGTTGAGCTGCAAAATTCTCAGGTCTTCATTTTTAGACCTTACACTGGTATCATATCATGTAGCTCAGATTTACTTAGACTGGAAATATTTTTATACGATGACAAACCGATTATAATATTTACGTCACGTCTTGAACGAAGACTAATAAGTTCACACCATTTTTTTGCGGCACGCGCACGCAAAAATGGAAAAAAAAATCGGTGCGACGAATGGAAATAGAAAACACTCGTCATAACTTGTCGTCGTTTTGTGATGGCCAGTTTCCCAAATGTGATGAAAATATTCACCCCACGGTGTTAGGAACGGGACAAATCCGAAATGATGGAGCAAATGGCTTGGGGATGACGAGTGAAATGGAGGATTAATACGTTGTTTTGCTTGAAAATTGATATGGGAGACATAATCAGCCAGCTAACCACAAAAACTATCTCGATTGGAAAAGCACAGGATTGCCACATGTCACACGACAAAGGGAATATTATTTCGCTGTGCTTGTTGTTTGCACTTATTTTACTTATTTTATTTGTTTAGCTTACAAAATACAGCCCCTACCAAACATGCAAATCTGTGTCTGTGTCAACGTTGCCAAATGCTATCCGAATTTTGATTACAAGAGTACTTTAAGAGTATTTTTGAAAGTATAATTGGACTACATTATCTCGAGAAGTCAATGTTGTGTAATGATAAATACCATATACCCCGACAAATAACGAGAATAATTTCGTATACATCGTGCAGGGATTACTTATACCAGAGAATATGCATTTTACTTTAAACTCTAACCATGCCAGATAAATTACAGCTCTGTGGACAGTGTGTATTATTGTGTGGAATATATTTACACTTTCGGCATTACAAGTCTGATACCCAGCGAATGACATTTTCTTTTCACCGTTTCACGCATGTATTGACAAGTAATACGTGGTCAGTCATTTCAAACCTATTTTGTTATAGAGAAAAAGATATATAAAGCAAGGCATTTTCGTATATATAGAAGTGCAATTAATCTCCCACATATTCGACTCAATTAATGAATCTACAGTGAAACCTACCTCTTGTGGCCACCCAAGGGAAAATATGGCCTTTATAGACAGGTTTTCAAACACATTATTTCCAGAGAAATCATTTCAGTGACCACTGTAATCAGGTTGGCTGTTATAGAGAGGTGGCCGCTAAGGCAGGTTTGACGGTACACAATAAATTCATTATCACTAATTTTGTGGCCATGGGAAATCAATAACAAAATCTCCCACTATTGGAAAGACAGTCAACCCTTAAACAATTGAGAATCAAAAGTCGAGATGCACCAAACCAATAAATTGGACGTGTCCCAAACAGTCACGTTCACGTCACGTTCAAGTCACGTTCACGGCACGTTCATGTCACGTTCGCGTCACGTCGACGTGACAGGACTGTTTGGCAAAACCATGAAAAGTTGGAACTTACTTGTTCGAAGCCGATTTTTGCCGAATACGACCGTGACATTGCTAACGGGACAATTCCATCGGTTGTTCCTGAACTGGTATCTGCACTCCTTAATGCCCGTCATCGCTCCCTGGGTGACGCTTGGGATCAGATCGGGGTGAAGATGGCACAGCTTCAGCTGTCTCTTCGTGAACCACGTGTGCGACTTGCAGAACTTGGCCGTCTCCGGCGACTGCCACGAGGCCGCCATCCGTCTCTCGATCGAGCTTCCCTGTGCGAGCAGGAGCATACTGGAGATGAAGAGAATGGAAAAGGAAAATCTATCAACGATAAGACATTTTTTTTTTAATTTATCTATTTCCACCTGTGGGGTGGAAATGGAATGCCCTCTTCAGCTAAAACAATTTTTTTTTAGAGGGGTTCACTCACACATACCAACAAGAGCCCCGGGGGGCACGACGCTCACCTGAGGTCTTGCAAACTCTCTATGGTACCCATAGAAAAAAATCAGTTTACATATAGTTTTGCCTTGGCGCCCGATATTTAGGCACCAAACGTTAGCCAATGAAACAGTTGAAACTTTGCCATCCCCTTTGCGCATATAGCTGATCTGCCAAGTTTAAATTAATTTAACATGTCATTTTTATAAAAAAAGCGCCTGTATCTCAATTTTGACTTTACCTAAATATGTGCCTTGCCCCACAAATAACATTGAGGTCGCTGTTACGCAGTCTCACCAGTTTGGTTCAATGGGTTGTGGTTAGAAAGTTTCTTGTTTGGGGCCATTGGGCCTACCCCTCGGTCCAGAGGGGGCGGGTGACCATTCCAGGACCTTCTATCCTCCCCTGAGGATATTCCCAGTTTGGTCTAATTCCATTGATGGAATGTGATTATTCCCATAGGGCCCTACCCCAAACTTTTGCCCCCCCCCCCTTGGGAGCCAAACGGGGCCACCCTGGGCATTGTCATGAGGAACATTAATTCAGCACATATAGAGGTATCTACACACAGAGTGGCTTAACTAAACTATTTCTGGATCTAGAGAAGAAGATGTTTGAAAACTACCTACTTTTGGCCCTTTAGGGCCCTGCCCCTGGGCCCCCCGGGGGGCCAGGTGTACCAGTTGAGAACCCTTGAATCCCCACCCCCTAAGGATCATTTCTGCCAAGTTTGGGCCAAATCCAATCATGCATTTTGAAGAAGAAGCTGAAAATGTGTAAAAGTTTACGCACGACGAACGACGCACGACGCACGACGCACGACGGACGACGGACGACGGACAAAAAGCGATCGCAATAGCTCACTTGAGCCTTTGGCTCAGGTGAGCTAAAAACGTGCAATACAATCCATATATTCAAAGTCCTGAATGTTTGTCTTCAACTGATGTAAAGGTAGTCCGTAATGCGCTCTTAGAATGTCATGTACGGCAAAGCATTTGTATTCGTTAATTCGTGGTCAGAAGGTCCAACCTAGCGTATTCCTCGTGGTAATATTGCAAGAAAACGAAATCGGCATTGCTCATGGTCTATCCCGAGTGTTGTCTCGAAAAGGTTAAGTCTTTCAAAACCACAGTCAGAATATCGCATGCAAACTATATGGAGCTTTCTTGCAATAGTATCGACAGGATTAACCACTGGGATTGATGGACGTTCAAAATATAGATCCTTTTCTCAGGGGCTGCACTACCTCCTTGGACTAGCTGTTGGTTCACTTTTTGGGACCATTTATATCTAACAAGACTCTCCTTAGCTTATTTCGTATAACAAAAGACATACATACTGCTATGAATCTTTTGAGATTGTGTTATGATCTTAGCAATATCGTGTTGATACGGATTGCATGAGTTAAACAGACAAGCACTACAGTTAATCAGGTTTATATAGAGCATCCTTTCAAACTGGCGATTCAAGCTTCATGATATGTTTGGGTGTATGTTGCCCGATGGAATTCTTCAGAACTATGATACCGTACTTATTGGTTGTATAACTAAAATGTTTATGCTGTGAAAAGATTACCTATATTATATCAATATTTAGTATCATTTCTTTATAATGAAAGATAACGTTACGTATAATTTGGCAATGATGCAGGCCCATGATAAGGTTAGAACACTTAAAGATATAGGCTAACATTGTGGAGCTCCATTTAAAAACAAATGTCAAACTGTTATATCCGAGCTATAGCAGTGCTTACAATGGACAAATAAACACCCTAGAATACAAATGTTCGGAAATTTATGCTGCCACTGGCAAGATATAAATGAATGAACGTAACCGATGAATTTCCACTGCGGTGGAGTATAAAATAGCCTCGATCTACACACATGGGTTAAATGAGTATGGTGAATCCGGTCAACCCGAGTACTCGTGGATTTTCACTTTTTAAATAATCATTTTGAAATAAAATTTTTCAGGGCATCATGTTTAGACCTTATCAAAGACACTTTGAGAATGGAGGATTATGTAGCTCACATTTCTTTAAATCTGTGATCATTGTTAGTCTGTGGCTTAAATGCGAATCTGATTTACCTCCGCTGTCGACAACGTCCGTTCAATTCCCGAGAGACGCGATACGACCAAGGAGCGAAGCTCCTTGATAGGACTTAACATACCTGATTAAAACCCTTGACATAATTATCTAAGAGGATTTTGATAAATAGGCATTCTGTATAATCCTTATTGACAACTGTCATTCGATTTACTCTGATGAGATAACGTATTAAGTTGATTCATAGGCGTCAAATGGGGGGGGGGGGGATAAAGGGGCATATGAATGTCCGAAACTAAAGATTTTGGAAGAGGTCTCAGGTACCGGACAAACCGCAATAACTAAGTCTTTGTAAGTTAGTGTCGAAAACCCTGTTTTGAAGAATTGGTGTGGCCCATATGAATTCTACGAATCCTCCTTCATCGGCTTCTAACTTTTGACATCCCCAATCTGAAATGTCTTTCCACACCCAAACTTAGGTTTCATTTACAGTGGCTATCACTAGCATCAACACACGACAGAAGAACGTTGGATGGTGTCCTTAGATAAATAGAATAGATTATAGATATATCTCTTGTTGTGTGGTGCCCATACTCCGGTTTACGTCGTGCAACTTTTGCTTGGACTTCAGGTCCACAGTTTACACACTAAACAAATTGTTCAGTTTTGCACCTTCCACATTCCACATTTTAAGTACCCATTTAGATGCAGTTACCTGCACCAATATTTTGCACCCTTTGGTGTACATTTGCACCTTTATGATTTTTGCACCTTTTAGGGTACAAACTCAGTTGCAGAAATTTTGAACATTTAAAGGTGCAGAAATGCTTTACTGGTGCAAATAAGGTACAAATCTGCCCATTTATAAGAAGGTGCTAGTCTGCACCTTTTATAAGTTAGGGTGCAAAGTTGAAAGAGCTAAATGTGTGGATGTACCACTATGGAGAAGGGGGAAGTGGAGGTCGAGTCTTTTCACTGCCCTCCATATTTCTTTTTAATTTTTTTGCTAGCTCTTAACCCTTCTTCCTTCCTTCCACCTTTTCTTTGCCAAGCTCCTCTTTCTCCTTCCCTTCCCTGACTGTTCATCTCGTCTTAAAATGCCTATATCCAATATCAATCTGCTTTCTCCGTCATCCCTTTCATTTGAGCGTCTTTTTCCATTTCTTCATTCCACTCCATATCTGTTTTCCATTTTGTTCGAATATTTGGGCAAAATTCC
>JZLH01S0058854.1:0-13567 GCA_001188425.1 Eucidaris tribuloides | reverse complement strand
TTTTGATGTGGTTTCCTCACATTTCGACAGCAGATCTTTGAAAATGTAGATCTTTTGCAGAGTATTGCCTTTTCCGTGGAATCACACTAAAAACACAGGGTTAGGCCGACTTCAGAAAGACTCTGTTAATTGAGGTATTAATACCTAACAAGAGTCCTGGGAGGCACGACGCTCACCTGAGGTCTCGCAAACTCTCTAATGTCTCTATGGTACCCTTAGAAAAAACATCAGTTATACATATACTTTTGGCCCTTGGAGCCTGATATCTGGGCACCAACGTAGTCAAATGAACCAGTTGGAAAACTTTGCATCCCCTTGCCATATAGCTGATTTTGCCAAGTTAAATTAAATTGTAACATCCGTTTTTATAAAACCAAGGCACGCCCTAGAATCTTAACATTTTACCTTTGACCTACTTATGTGACCTTGACCCATATTTAACATTGAGGTCACTATACATGTAGCATCTACCATCCAAGTTCGTCACAAATGGGCCAATACCAACCAAAGAAGAAACTCATTTGACTTCATTTGACCTTTGACCTTCATATGTGACCTTTGACCCCCAAATGACATTATGGTCCCTGTTACGCATCTACCACCCAGGTTTGGTTACAAATGGGCTTGTGGTTAGAAAGTTACCTAGTTTGGGCCCATATGGGCCCTGTCCCCTGGTCCCCCAGAGGGGCCTGGTAAACCATTCCAGGAACCCTCTATCCCCTCCCCCTGAGGATCATTCCCACCAAGTTTGGTCGAAATCCATTGATGCGAATGTGAATTATTCCTATAGGGCCCTACCCCCCAACTTTTGCCTCCCCAGGGGCCAAACGGGGCCACCCTGGGCATTGTCATGAGGAACATTAATTCAGCACATATAGAGGTATCTACACACAAAGTGGCTTAACTAAACTATTTCTGGATCTAGAGAAGAAGATGTTTGAAAACTACCTACTTTTGGCCCTTTAGGGCCCTGCCCCTGGGCCCCAGGGGGGCCAGGTGTACCATTTCAGGACCCTTGAATCCCCACTCCCTAAGGATCATTCCTGCCAAGTTTGGGCCAAATCCAATCATGCATTTTGAAGAAGAAGCTGAAAATGTGTAAAAGTTTACGCACGACGAACGACGCACGACGCACGACTCACGAAGCACGACGGACGGAAAGCGATCGCAATAGCTCAATTGAGCCTTTGGCTCAGGTGAGCTAAAAATGAAGTCAAATTTGATCCAGAATTTGCTAAAATGCGATGTAAATCGGAGTCAGATAAGACCCCTTTTCTGGGTAGGACCCAAATGGAACCTTTTATCAGTCAGTCTGACTCTGGTAGTTTATTTTTGAGATGCTTTTTGACTACCATATATGGAAAGACATTAGCCCCTTGAGTACCACACTAATAGTACATGTCTGCAGACGTTTATTGCAATGGTACTGAGAGGTTAAATTGACTCAGTAGCATGCATCTACTGAGTAGATGTACAAAAAGACCACTTGTCAACAAAGGACACTCATCTACCTTAAAGGCAGAAAATGCAATCTGGGAACCTTTAGCAAAATATAGGAGCTAGAAACTCAGTTTTAGTGGAATTATAGTGACCGTTAGGCTCGGATTTGATTTTTTTTTTCTCGCGAGAAAAAAAATCCTACCATAGAACGTACACTAAACGGTCATTGTTTTTCTTTTGCATTTTTCAAATTCTAGGCAATCACTGATCCCCAACTTTCACAGACATGCCCTTCATTAATAGCCGAAGGGCATGGGTTATCTTTTCCTGGTCTGCGGGGATGTTTGCAAATGAGATCCACTGCCTTTAAGCAATCTGCGCATAAGTTTGACTTTAATTGACGAAGGAACACATCACTTGGTGGGGAAAAAAAATCAGTTTTTGATGTTTTAGAGTAAAATGGTTCAACCAAACTAGATTTTTTTTTTTCAAACCAATAATTCTTGGGATTATCGACTATCATCTATATAGAGGACTACCGACTGAAGACATTTCCCGATCCGTTGGATCCGAGCTTTTTCCTGACAGTTTGATAAAAATGATTCTCCAGGGGATTGCAAATCCCTCAGATGTACGATAAATAGAAATGGTGGTTCTGCGGATAGCCGATTTACAGGATCTAGATTGTCAACAGGATTGTCGACAATCTCCCATACGTTTACACTGAGAAAAATAGGTTCAACTTTGCACCTTTAAAAATGCAGATCAATGTCACACTGGGGGCACCTTTAAAGGTGCAAAGTTGCACCTAAAAGGTGCAGGATTGCACCATAAAACATAAAAATAATAATACAACGTCTCATTTACCCTAAACCACTTCAGTTAAATAGACTGCTCTCCCAGCGGGCCCGGCATAGCGTAAATATTATCATTACCCATCTCTGTTCTAGAATTGTTTAAAAAGTCTTTGGTATGACCCGGCCGGGACTCGAACTTGCGACCTTCCGGACGTGAGGAGGACGCTCTAACCACTAAGCCATCACGCTGGCCTCAACCCTAACCCTAATCCTAAGCCAATCTGTAACCCCAACCCTATTCTTAACTGGAAACCCAATGACAACCCTAACCCTAACTCTTTGTCTTTTGAGATATCGTCACCGGTGCCATTTTTGCCAGAGCACATGTCAGGTCGCCGCTAAATGTACACTTACAAGGTACAAAATTATACCCGTCCATGCAGTGGGGTATGAGCGCATATCCGTGAGAGGGACAAATTTGCTCGAAGACCGCGGAGGAAATGGCTCTGCACCTTTTCCCGCAAAGTTGCACCTTCAGCGCACCTTTATTTTTTTAGTGTGTTGCGCGAATGTCATCGCTAAATTGCGCCAATGATATAACTGCGATAAGTTCGACGCTGACTGTGCACCTTTAAACCACTATTGGACAATATAGACCAGTCAATATACGATGTACATTCCATATAGACCCCCAGACGGGCATATAAAACCACATTACTCGTGCAAATTCTTCGATTACGCGAATGCCGCCAAAAAACTGTACATCGTAAATATTCGCGCCAACGGTACCGCTCTACGACAACCTGTTGGATGCAGTTTGCTTCTTCAAAGTTCTCCCCAATTCCACCGACGCACAATCAAAAAAGAAACACCGAATGCGCCCCCTTTGTAAATCATCTTACCCCATAAACATACGACATCGAATTGATGGACAGCACCGTGTTTGTGGTTACCGTCATTTTCCCTCCAGATTTTGTCGGTGGCTTGGACTGAAACTACGCTAAAAAAATCAACATCTATTAATTTACAGGATTTTACGAGCCTGTAGACCTCCTTGGCATGTACTATGTACCATAAACAAACCGACAGGGAAAATACGGGGAAAATATCGACACCGGGTTGCTTAGATTCTCATGAGTTTCCATTACTTTTGTATTGTACTGATTTGGTTATCTAAAAACAGCATATTTTTCTTGAATTTTTTTTCAGAATATTCAAGTTTAGATTACGATGAAATACAACTTTGAACTCCGAGCAGGGGTGACCCTCATATGAATCACAACTCGAAACATGGTGTATATGTCTGAAGAGAACGCTATTTTACCCGCCTTTTAACCCTTTAACATGAACCTTTTCCGAAACTGTCCTGAACAGGCATCGTTACAAAGTAAACGTGAGCTGACCTTGTAAAAATCGGTAGTTTGGCTGCTTGGCAGACGATGAGAAAAGCGCTAAAACTAAAGCAAAACGTGCTTCACCATTAACAAATAAAAATAACACATATACATCATTACTTGGTAAAGTAGATCTACCTTCAATTAAAGTTTGATTATATACAATTCTACTAATTAACTTCAGTAATCAGTAGACAAGATTGATGATGTGCTTCTGATAGAATAGGAAGGTTGTGAATATACATGAGGAGTTACGATTTGAGTTGAGGTTATGATTCGTGTGGAATACTGTAAATTACGTTGAAGGTAACGCAAACCTGCATATTTCTGTCACGACAAACTACAGAACGCAGACAAATAAAAATGCTGCAACAACAGGTCAAGATAAACAATAATTGCTATCAGATGATTCACTAAATGTTTTGATAACGTTTGATGATCCCCCTTTTCTCTGAAATACAATATCGCATAATCCCCTAAGAAATGTCGCAACTGCGGTATCTTAGCGGAAGGAGGGGAGGAGGGAGGGAGGCGGGACTGCGGTATATTGAGTTATCAATATCATTCATGACCTGATGACTGTGCGCGTTATCTAAGGCTGGTTGTTTGCATGGACGATTTAGTTATCTTATTGAATTCTTGCACTCACATTGCAATAAAGAAGCACATGTACATTTACTCGGCCTATTACATACATCGACATCCAAAACATCTATAGACGTAACTCTGCAAAATCGAACATCCATATATTAGAATCACAAATCACAAATTTTTGCGTAGGCCCACAGTGGTAATTTCTAAAACAATTCGTTCTTTATCTGTGGTGTTCTCTCCAAAGAGCAGACAAACGTTTATTTTCTTACGGATTGATGTGTAAAGTGTCCCATTGAAGGTTATTTTGATTAGACAGTTTGAAAATAATTCTATTGTCTAAGACATTTTTATAACAGTTTTCATCATGATATGTGTTAAACAGCATTCCATCGGAAGTAATAGAATACAAACTGTTTTAAATAACGGATATCCAAATCATACTACAGTGATGTCACAATTTTGTATTCACATAGCTCCAACAGGACATATGATGTATTACGTTTTATTTATCCAATGGAACAAATCACAATTGAGGACTTGAGGTAAATATCATACAAGATTTTCAGTCTGCGTTTAACAATTTATACCCAGAAAATTCGTTCTACTCGGCAACTTCAACCAAATTGAACACACAATTCCCGTTTAACACAACTTCACATGCAGACACCATTTGAGTTTTCAATATAGTTCCTCTTAATGGGAAAAAAATTGGCGACTCGTGGAAGCACTATGTATACGTTACATTCTTGGTACATCACTTGCATCAACAAACATACCCCTTTTGCGGCGAACCCATGCGAACATGTTTTCCCTCAAGCTCTCATGGCATTGAATCGGCGTCTACATGATTGTGAAGGACACGTGAAGTGGGATCGTCCAACAACTAAACACACGTTATGATTTATTTCAACTCTCAATTTCAGGGGACGGTTTAAAGGCAGGCTATCTCTTTTTTTGCATGCCTTCAAATTAACATTGTGTGAATACACTATTGTATAAGGAAATACCGTTTATGAACCATTAGCAAAGTATAGGAGTGAGCTACAAACTCAATTTCTTTCGGAATAGTGACCGTTAGATTTTGAATCAAATTAAAGACACAAGCTAACATTGTCAAACTGTCAAACTTTGATATCTGAGCTACATAATAGTGCTTAAATGGACAAATAAGCAGCCTGGCATACAAAGTTATGGTTCCACTGGCGTGGTATGCACGAATAAACACCAATTCTGATTTATTGTTCATGCTGAGTATAACGCAGTAGTCGGAGGAAATAGACAAGGTTAGGAGAAGGTCACACTGGATAATGCAGATTTTCACACTTTTAAAGCACTAAATGATCACTTTGAAGTACAATTTTTTTCAGGGCTTCATGTATAGACCTCATCAAAGACATTTAGAGCATAGAGGATTATGTAGCTCAGATTTGTTTAAACTGTGGTCACTTTTCTTGTGTTTACAGTATAACAAGAAGAATCCTATTCTACTTTCGGAACCTTACAGTGCATGGGTCTTCATCATGTCAGATAAGAAATCTATTGACAATTAACAAATATGTATCATGCACAGTCATGAACAGACAAATTGTATGCATAAGTCTCATGATGATTATTATTCACTGAAATCAATACTTGAATACTGAACTAATACTACTGAACTAACTCAATTCAATGAGTTTCACTTGAAGAATAACTGATAGTTACAGTTTGATACATTTTTCAAACATTAGGTGATTACTGATCTTCAGATTTCACATACAAATCATTTATATATGATTATATTCACTGGTATTCTGTTGCGCTGCTGGAAGGATGTAAAAGAGATTCCCTGCTTTTGAAGAACAATTTGCAAATGTTTACAAGGGTCTCAACTGCACATCGTTTACTTGAAAGTTATCAAATTTTGTCAGCCCTCCTATCCAATGTTATCTCTTCACAAGATTAAGAGTAAAGTACCTCAGTAATTTCACAGACATCCACATCAAAATATATAGCCACAGTGTAAAATATCCCAGCAATTTCAAAGACATCCATATCAAATAATTTAACCGCATCTTAAGAGGGGAAATGACAATATTGGGAGCCGTCCAAAATGCCCCAAGAGCAAAATGTTTGATTTGCACTGACTCGAGTGTATATCCGGTGTGGAAGGATTGGTCTTAAACTTACATAGATTGAGAGAGGGAGAGAGAAAAATGCTGGTAATACGTAGGCTACATGGACTAGACTTGGATAGAAGAAAGACCATTAAAAAAAATTAATCTCTTTTAAATCTTCACGACAAATATACCCGTTACAGCGATGTTTTACCTACATGTCTACCAATCTGGAAATAACGAAACTTGACATTTCCATAGCAAAAACTCCAATGTACGATTAATTCTAAAACATTGAAATTTAATTTGTGGACTGTTTTTATTCCTGCACGCCATTTTACCTTAATCGAATTGTACTTATAATATAAAGGAGCTCAAGACTGCAAATATTTAAATAAACTTCATATCACAACTTCAGCGAATTTTAACGGTCACCATAATTACATTTAAACTAAGTTTCTAGCTCCTATACTTTGGTAAAGATTCTCAGTGGGTATTTTCTTTATATACCAGTGTCTTTACAAAGTTTAATGACATGCAAAAATGGGCGTTGAACCCATCTGGGCAAGCAGCTGTATAGACTACTTAATAGTTTGTGTACTAACTATTCGCATCCAACATCATTATTGAAACTGATATTTTACATAATTTGGGCACATAAATAAATGTCCTGGGAAAAAATTATACAACGCAGCAGTCTATGTGAAAAAACTGGAATGGCAACTCATTAATTTTCACTCTTTAAAAGTAGTTATTGATGGGCTTCATTTCTTAGAGACCTTATCATAGACACAAGTAACATGGTTACCATGGAGAATCATGTAGTTCAGATTGTTTAAACTGAAAATATTGTTAAAACCTTTAAAACTTTTCTCCTGTACTCCAAAATATGTATACATGAATTAATACACTACGCTTGTGATGATTTATACTGCCAATTTTTCGTATTCGATCCAAACCACCAAGTGATATCGGCTTGACTCTATCCAGGCGTTCAACTCTGTTCGGTTGAAAAAAAGTATGAGAAAATTAGGAGCAAAATTCTCCAAAAAGGAGAAAACTTGGATTCAGTCCACCAAAGTAGAAGAAAAATGGGATATTTCTAAGTAGTGTTAGGTGTAACCCCGAAGAAAATGGCAACATGCGAAATACTCGGGGAGAAAAATGTAAGATTGGCGAGAAAGCGGAAATCCGCGGAAACGATTTTTCCCTTTACAAACAGGGGATGATGCTCTCAGCAACAACCTGTAAAGACCACTTCAAACAAATATTCAACCTATCGCAAAGGTCTTTTAGACAAACAGTATGAAAAAAATAGGAAGATAAGATTTTTTAAAGAAAAATACGAAAGTCAGGATCTTCACAAAAAAGTAGAAAAAGTGGGAAAAGTAGGACCAGTTGGAGGCCTGCTCTGTCACTCGACCAACCAAGAAGTCTTTTATTCACATACCATGTCAGGGATCGATTCACGTGAATAGAAGTTTCCGCTTTTGTGTATACATAGAGGCAGGTAGTGTTGGTTTTGTTAAGTGATCCTCTGTAATGATTCAGCTGGGCAGATCGGATTGAAAAGGGTTTAGTCACATCCCGTATATTTATTAACCCCCTTCTTTTAATCCTGATTTATATCAAGTAACTATATACAGACACAAGAAAACGAAATCACTACCGACATACCTCGATGACTTTTGGGTCGTGAAAAACAGGTATATTTTCATGTTTGTGGTAGCAAATAATTACGCTCTTCATTCCCCGAGGCGGCTCAATCATATTTCGCATGCTCGCGTCTCTATGACGCTAGGTTCTATGATCCGTTGCTAGGCGAAGTCACGGATAATATCCAAAGCGATACAGATGCAATTATGACAAAAATGATCGTTTAAATAAAACTGATCAGTACTTACGTTTACACGAATATTTGCTCAGCGAGAACGTTCTTCTTGAAATGCTTGCAGCATGACTAACACAAATTTTCTTTGATCGTTTATCGTTATTCCCACTATTTTTGTTATAGGGTTCATCGTGGTTGAAATTTAATTCAAACTATTGATTGTAATTTGATGGATTAGAAGTAATAAAGGCGACATCTAGAGTCGTGTACAGTTGCCCTTTCAATGCATTATTTCAGTAAAAGTTTGCACACTTTTAGAGGACAAGTGGTATAAATTACATTCAACTAAACTAGATGTAATAGATTTAAATATCATCTTGTTTCCTTTCTACATGACTCGACAAATACAATAATGGACCAAGGATCATTTTTTTTTTGGGGGGGGGGAGGAGGGGGTCAACTGGATGGGCGGCGGCTAATATCATCACAGCTGAAACTTGCTTGGGTGTGGGAAAGCATGTTTTTTTCTTGTTTTTCCTTCTCTCACATTTCTTCGTTCCCCTTTTTCTTACTTCCTGTTTTTCTCTTCTGTTTAAATGTGTACCGGGTGTATGTGTGTGTGTGTGTGTGTGTGGTGGGGTAAGTTCATTTGCCACCCACTGTATCCATTACAAAAAAATACAGTGACATATTCTTATTCTGTAGAACTGTCAGACATGTTATGACGGGATTACGCGCAATTGTTGAAGCGGTACACCTCGCCAAGGACATGAAATCCTGAATTCCTGCCTTCAGAATTCTGGGTCTGAATTCTGCTTGAAGTCGAGTAAAGAGGATAATATGGAAAGCAAGCACACGACGTCGGACAGTCATGTTTTTGACGGTTTGCAACAAAAAAGGGGAAAGGGGTAGACGATTCAGAAAACATGCAACTGTCAAGAAGCGTGCGAGTTCTTTTTATAAATTACCATGGTTGAAACCCATCAAGTTATTTAGGTTCAATATAATTAGGTCCTGCTAAATACACTTAACGGCATTCCTCGTGTCCTGCGACTCGGCGAGCCGACAAAAGGCGGAGTCACTCCCAAATAGTTTTGAGTGATGTTGCCCTGCAATTATCATCTTCATGCCTACTTTAGGCGCCACTGAAGTGTTAAATACTCACTTTTTTCTTACAAGCGTTGGTTCAGATCTTGCTTCTCGTGGATGTGGATCTATTTCTGTAAAGTTTTATTCGTCTCGCGATAAGTGTGGTTGCATGGTGGACGGAAGAATCGAACACCTTGAGGTTCCTTTATCCCTTCTCTCCTAACTACAGTAACATTTTGATAGATGCTTTTGATGTCAGAAGAATATACCCTCCCTTGCCAAAAGTATTGCAACATACATTATATCCTAGATCAAAAAATATCCTTGTAGTGATTGGCCAAGGTTGGCTCACGTGATATAAAATAGTTTCACCACCAACCGAGCTCTGCCAAAAGATGGATATCCCAGTATCGGTATAATTTCCGCTATACCGATATCGTGACGTCACAAGCCACGCCTGCCCCAACGTACGCGACGCCAGGCACTGTGTAGACTCTCCGCAGCTAGTGCGTGCGACGTGTGACGTGTATACACGTATCGCGGTGCGATGTTCACGCAGCGCAGATCGCAAGGCTGCAATGTGCCCAAATTTAAAAGTAGGCTAACTGATGATGAATGGTGAGTTGATATTTTGATCAGACTTACTCTGTTCAAATCATCACTTTTAGACGTCGGTATTTCAATTTTTTGATCAAGGATATAAATCAAATATACCATGCACTTTTTTCGAGGCACCAGTGGAAATTCTCTTCGGTGACTGGCATATAGCACTATTTTCTTCGGGGCTGCGCCCCTCAGAAAATAGTGCTATGCCAGTCACCTCAGAATCCATAATTTCCACTGGAGCCTCTCAGTGCATGGTATATTTGTTTACTATAACGCATGTATTTTGAGTTGAAGGGGTCTTTCTATAATGATGTCCTATAGAGATCATCCAATGTAGGCGCACTCAGGAACACAAAATTTTACATTTTTTTCGCCTCTCGGGTGGGGTGTTTTAATCACACTTGCAGAGTAATTCAGTTTCATATTTCCCGTGAAACAGTTTTAATGGTTTGGAAAGACTTCCAACAAACCAAAAATGCCAATCTCTGAAGCGGTCTCAGCACCTAGCGAAGAAGAAAGCGCCTCCTATCTTCATAAGTCAGTGGCAAAGAAGATACGGGTACTAAATAAATGATAATAATAAATAAATCATTATACGCAATGTAATGAAAAGTCACATGACAGTAAATTTTTGCATGTTTAGAATAGTAATCCGCCTTTAGAACTGAGAAAGAATAAGAAATTATAACTTGAAGAGGTCCTGTCTTATATGGGGCATATCCTCCTTACCACTGTCTTATGAAGATAGGAAAACTGTTCTTCGCTGGGTGAGGTCTTCTTTCTGAAACCGCTTCAGAGGAACATATTGGCATTTTTTGTTTGTTGGAAGTCTTTCCAAACCATCAAAACCGTTTCATGAGAAATAGGAAACCGAATTACGATGCTAGTGTGAATTAACAACCCACCCCTATAGGAGGCGAAAAAATGTTAAATTTTATGTTCAAGCCGCTCTGCCGTGAGTGCGCCTGCACATTTGATAATTTCGCCGCCTTGAAGAAGAAAGGAGAACGAATATTCATTGATTTCTTTTCAAATAATGTTATTTTCACTAGGACACTAAAGACCCCTGTGAGCTGTGACCCACTTGTGATTGCTAGAAGATCTAAGGCCTGCCAGGAAGAAACTCTTCACGAAGAAACAAAACCGTAGACATTATGGTGACATACGGTTAATGAAGTTTTACATGCCCGATAATTTCTTGATTCTATAAGTATAATAAATGAGAAAGACGACGCAAATATAAGTCAATATTAACGAACAAAACATGATTTTTATTTCATACTGACATGTGTCAGTATTCATGCAAGTAGTAAACTTATCTGACTGACACACCGTGTCGGTGATCTCGAAACACAGGCCTTAATGGAATGAGCCCAAATCCTTTCCAATGTTGTGTAGGAAGTTCTGTCAAAGGTTGGAGATAAATTAAAGGGTCCTCTCGAAAAAAAGGTCGTCTGTCAAATTTACCCCATTTCATTGCAGTACTGGTTCCGGGGGGGGGGGGTCGCTCTCCACACGGCCTGTCTCCCACCCGTGTCCAACAACCTCAGAAATGCACCCTAAACGGCGTAACCTATATAACCAAATTTGCAACCTTAAATGGCGTAACACATCAGAAAAGCTACCCTAAGTGGCGTGACTCCCAAGAAATCCACTTATTCTGATACCCCAAGTGGCGTGAACAGCGAATCCACTAATTTGATACCCTAAGTGGCGTAAACAGTGAAATCGACTAATTTGATACCCCACCCAAGTGTTCTTCTCATCTAAAACATTATTGTACATTGCACAACCCGAAGAGGTTCACTTAACAATTCATAAATGATTCTCCTAATTATCAAATGTTCATGTTGGAGATGTTATTAGGTCCACAAAAAATTATCATCCCTAAATGGCATAATCTACATAACCAAATTAGTATCCCTAAATGGCGTGACATGTGAGAAAAGGCTACCCTAAGTGCGATTGCCAGCGAACGGTGCTGAAAAAGCAACCCTTTTCCAAAAGACGTCGACGACGCCCGAGGGCTGGAAAAGGGACCTTTTATGACGCTTTTTCTGGACGCGGGTGCGTAGCAGGCCGTGTGGAGAGCGACCCCCCGGGTACTGGTTCTATCGCGGAGTTTGAGATCCCTGGTCACCATGCTCAGATCATGAAGTGAAACGATGAATATCATGCGCATGCCACTCAATTCAATTAGTCGAACCATCCCCCCCCCCCTCCCCCTTCCCCGGTTATGCGTTTTGAAATCAACCCGGTACATCATTCATGGAATTAAACCTCGTAAAACAAGGGCCGCAGGTTGCACATCTTGGGAAGGTGCATGGAACTAAAGTTTAGCGTGATTTTGGGCATGGGGGTGCACATCTTGGGCATGTTGGGAAGGGGTCACCGTGGAACTAAAGTTTCGCGTGGTTTGGGCGGGGGGGGAGGAGGGAGCACCTCTTGGGGAAGTGGAACTATAGTTCAGAAAATTAGAACACATACCACATCACAAGCAGAAAAGCATGTGTAACTTTCTTTTTACGGAACTCCTCTGCGGTGTGTTTGTGTTTGTGTGTGTGTGTGTGTGTGTGTGTGTGTGTGTGTGTGTGTGTGTGTGTGTGTGTGTGTGTGTGTGTGTGTGTGGTGGGGGGGGGGGGAGGTTTACACCCCAGCCTTCGCCCTTGTAAAATGTTTACAATCCGTGCTCCTCTGTATACCTGTACCTAATATTTCATCATGAAAGGTTCAACATTTCCAGTGTGATCAGAACACATCATTCCGTACTATACCGATTATCAAGTGAACTATTCCGCGCAGTATATACCATTCTCTTGCTATTCACGTTATCCAATTTACCTGTGATTTGCATAAAGCATAACGACATTAAGCGCACTTGTATATGAAACGTAGACATAAAGAAAAGGTTCAAGGCTATTAGATTCCCCAAAACGACCATATAAACTTTACTGGCGATGCACGTAATTGCACTATTTTTTCGGCGCTTCATACAAAACATTCAATCAGATTTTTGTATAATGTGCGGTCTACTCATCTCGCAGAATGATCATAACAGATAGAAATTTCAGTCATCCAACAGAATTTTATGGTGCTTCCAGGGTCGTTGGGCCCTTTTGTATGTATTGAGTAGAACAAAATTGGTCGTGCGGTACCCCTTCCCCTCTTTGATCTGTGTCGTATCTTCTATCTCCAGTCGCGTAGAGACTACAGAGAGAGAGAGAGACATCTATGCCTCATTCATCCGTCGGGAAATTAGCCATGACGGGTGTCTAGTCAAGATGAGAGTAAAAAGAATTTGTAGCGACGTGATCCACGGCGGTTTTTAGATTAATTAATCACCGGGTTCCGAGCTTCATCAGGGTTAATTATTAGTGGTCTGTTAACCCGGTTCAATATCATCATCGAGATAGTCAAGGGCCGAGTTGTATTGTTTCCTGGACTCTAATGTTAATGTCTGACTCGAAAGATAGTCGTGATAGTTTAGAGGTCTATCCAAAAATATGGTCCACTAAAACGAAATAAGCTAAACTTACTGCGAGCTGAAATAATGAGGTCAGAGTAGTTAGAAGTACAGTATATGGGGACCAACACCAAAATATGAAGTTCCCTTCTATTTATACTTATTTACTAATTGGTCGTTCTTAATACATTGCACCAGAGTGACGTCATGGGAGAATTCTTCAAAACCTGAACCTTAGTTCAATCAAGAAATTACTG
>JZLH01S0058835.1:54123-71575 GCA_001188425.1 Eucidaris tribuloides | reverse complement strand
TTTTATATCAGCCGATAGGAAATTCTGCAACACAGCAGTCTATCGAGAAAAGCTGGAATGGTCTCTCAGTGATATTCACTTTTTTAAAGCACTTAATGATTGTTTTATACTGCAATTTTTCAGGGCTTCATTTTTAGACCGTATCAAAGACACTAGTAGCATGGGGAATCATGTAGCTCAGATTTTTTAAACTGGAAACATTGTTATACAATGCCTTTAATACTTAATGTACAGTTTACAGCTCATTTTGTATGTTAAGATAATTTATATTTGATATTGTAGTAGATATTTGAAAATTTACCATCAATTCATGCTATTTTAAATATTTCTTTGGCAATATTCAAGATGTGATTGGTTTTAGCTATGTAAAACAAACTTTTTTTCAGCCAAAGGAAAGGCACAGTGGTCACCAAACCAATCTTTTGTGTTAGAAATATGTACAGAATTTGGAACAGTCAAAGAATAGCCTACCACTTTCGAACACTTTTTATTTTCACACTACAGCTGCCTCATATTGTTTGTGCTTAATTCCAATAAAGTGTGTACTGATGAAGTAAACTGCCTATATGGTGGTGGGCTATTCTGAAATTAAGCCAAAGATTTGAGTTTATTAGTGAAGTAGTCTAATTGATCTTATTATTAATTACATTTAATTTACTGGGGAAAAATGGTAAAATATATCATGAGAGAATACAATTACTCTTTTCCAAGTCATGGAAAAGAGTAAAATATATTTTTAATTATTTTGTCTATGGCACAAAATGCTTTGTATTGTTTTATATGTGTGACACAGAATGAATAGTATTGAGAGAACATATTAATATTTTATATTTTGATGTTGATTTGTTTATACTGTATGCAAAATAAGATATTTCATGAGCATATGCAGTACCTGCAGAACATGATTGCTTTTCAATTTTTTTTATATCAAATAAACCTAAATTTAAAGGCAGGGAATCTGTTTTGCACCATCCAGCAGCACAGCATTATATCACTCGTGCCCTTTAATAGGCTATTTATGAAGGACGTGTCTCTGAAATATGAAGATCAGTAATCATCTAGAATTTGAAAAAATGCCTCAAACAGTTACTGTCAGTTATTCTTGGTGTGAAGCTGTTTGAACAGATTCAGTTCAGCTGTGCAGTATTATTTTGGTATTCATGTTATGGTCTAGGAATAATAATCTGCATGAGACTTATGCATAAAATTATTTATATTCATGAATGCATATGTGGTTCACATTTGGCCATTTTCAAACAAAAGTGGACATGAGGGTGAAAATTAAAACTTGCAAGAAATCAATAGGCTTCAATATTTTTTGAAACTAGATATCTTAGATGATAGTTTTCCATGAAAATTACATAAAATAATTTATCATATGTCGTAACACAGTGAAATTAGTACAAGGGTAATTAATGTTAATGTGGGTATTTTTTAATTTTGTTGTGTCACTCACGGCATGTAAGGGGAGACCACTTGCCAGAGAGAGGGAATGGTTGATTGTGACCACATACATGTGTGTTAGATACGTAATCTAACTATGCACATGTTTTAGGACTCGTGGTACTCTTGGAGAACTACTTTGGTACAAATTCTACCATAACCGATAATGGTCAGACACCCATGTCCAAAGTTTGTCATGTCACTCACGCACCGTTTTTTAATCATCATTATTTTTCCAATTGTAGAATTCAAATCAAACTGGTAATGACACATGCCAGTCTTACATTATACCTAATATGGTAGTCATCATCCATTCATAACCTCCAAGTGGGAAGATATGAGCCCTTAAGACTCTCTAATTGTCGAAAATTATTGTTTGAAAATGACCATTTGTAAACAGTAAATAAATTTCAAATGTTATACGTGATGAACCATATGGATCTGACAGTAGACAAGGAATTATTGTCTTTGTGAGACTTTAATTCAATTCAAAATCTAACAGTCAGTACTAATTCAACCAAACTGAGTTTTAGCTCCTAGACTTTGCTAATTGTTCTTAAATGGTGTTTACTTCTCGGGTGTATTCACACAATGTTAATTTGTTGGCATGCAAAGAGCTTGGATGTACCAATATATCTAATAACTCTTTGGTAAACCTGAAATTGGAACTGATACTACTACAGTCATGGACAAAGGTTCAGAATATGTTTTTCTACCAAATGCAGTTTTCAACCATATCAGGAACAGGTTTCTTGTCCTGAAGTAGAGCCAGGGGCAGTGCCACGTAGGGGTCAGGAGGTGGGTCGTCACCCCCTATTTTTTTTTCAAACTTATTAAAATGACGGGAATTTTTTTTCAAAAATATTGCCCCGCTATTGTTGTTGATTTGGCAAGAAAAAAAACTTTTGTGCAGGACTGTATAATCATTGCAGTTGCCATTGTTTGAAATGTATCTTAAATTTTCATTATGTGCGCTTACTCACTGGACTTATTCTGACCTGTACCTTCCGAATAAATGTATGAAACTGAATTGATATTATGTTTTTTGCCTATTTCTCAATTTTTTTCACCACACTAACATCTTGCTGTGCTACATTAACACTTTGGGGACGACAGGCTTGCAGTACATAGGACACTTAAATATGATTTTCTCCATCTATATTAGACAAAAATATGTATTTTATGGGACAGGAGCACTGAGGCAATATAACCTTTAGTTTGCATGAAAAGGTTATCATATTTACTGGGCTTCTGTACAAGCCCGTTGTCCCCAAAAGGTTAATTTGCACCGAGTTATTTGAATTAGATAAAAGAAAAAGAAATAATAGAAGGTCCTATTTTCAAGTATGAAGAATCCCATATGAGATTACTACTGACAGTGGGGGTGGGGGAGAACCCACTGTTCTGTGAGGGGCATTTATATAAATGTAATAAACTTATTTTTACTGCGCAAATCGACAAACAAAGCACGTCTTTGGGTGTGCAGATCAGCGATCGAAGTAAAGAGTTAAGTCACAAAAGATTTATCAAACAGCAGCATAAATTTCATTTCTGCTTATGCTGAAATTTTCATATTTTTACAATCGGGAGATTTGAATTTTGGCATCTTTTAACACAGTCGAAGCTCAACTAAGAAATTGTAAAAGTTTTGATATCTAATAATGATTGAATAGAAAAATAAACACCCTGAAATACATAACTGTAGAAAGTTATGCTGCCATTAGTAAGATGTATGGCGTGACAAGACCGTGTATCTCAATTTTTGGTGAAAATGAGGTTTTTAGGTAATCTTGTATATGCAATATATTTTGCGTGCATATATTTTCATAATTTTGCTTCAAGACAGGAAATTTGCATGAATTTATTTTTGTTATTTCATTGTATTTGCATTCACTTTCTACAGAAATGTAAGGAAGTGAAAATTTTTACGAGCGGCAAGTCGCAAAATTCGCGAAAACAAAACCAACAGGAAATATCTTGGAAGCGAGAGTTTGTTTTGTCCAAATCTAATATTTTAAATCTCAAGTAGATAAAATGACTGTAATCCCATTTGTTACTGTATTAAGGCAGTTGTGTTTTCTGGCTCTCCTGAACATTGAATATTTTTAAGATAGGTCTTGTCACCCTAGGGACAAAATATCACACAAGTTAAGCATCTGTGGGATGCTTGACTGTGACAGAGCAGGTGGTGGGGGGGGGGGGATGATGTACTTTTTTTAGGTTTCAGTATACAGCCAATTGTGAGAGAAATTCGGCTCCCCAAAACTCAATTTGCTTCCTAAAAAAAGGCAAGGTCAAGCGATGCCTATCAAACTCTTGTCATATTGCATGCAACTGTGTGTTTTGAAAAGCTAAAGTTGGAAGATCTAGTTGAAGAGGGTGTCTGTGTGTTTGTGTGTATGCGGGAGATGGGGGTGTATGGGCGTCGGGGTGTGGCGTTTTCATGATGAGGCCTTTCCTTGACATTGGTGTAAATATCAAATTCAATGGACTGTCTATAAATAAGAATGAGATCAGCTTAAGGTCATCGCACACTACACGATCTGCTGCGATCTGATTTGGGGAATAAATCGCAATAGCATTTGATACGGGCATTCTGTAACAAAATACAACTACTTGATTCATGTTCTGTAAAATTATATAAATTCTAAAAATAGGATTTTGGTGCGCTGTCAGCCTTATACCCACAAAGAGCCAAATCGCTATAAAATTGTAGACAATCGTAAGATTACCCTGACGTCACTACGACTCGGAGCAGATTTGGTCTTTCCCCAGCTAGAGAGCTCAAAGCAGGCCGTATTTTCGAATTTATTCTCTATATGCCTATTCAGAACTTTATTAAAAATCTTAATGCGTAGACATTTTTATATCAAATGTTATTCCACTTTGGTCCGAAATCGGATCGTAGACTGATCGCATAGTGTGCCATGGCCCTTAGAAACATGAAATGGAGACAAATGCGAGTCATGACAGAAAATACATCACATTCAGACATGATATTTATTTGTCAACAAAATATTTTTATTCTGTCATCCCAATGAACTGCATTGGTTTTGGCTGTTAGAAAAAGTCACAAAAAGTTTTCAAAAATAAAATTTCTATGAATGAATGAATATATTTGTCCAATTCCTGAAACTACTTTCTATGTTTTTGTTTTTGTACATTTTATACACATCAATTAGACTTCATGATTGAACTTTACACGACTCTTGGCACCTAGCATTGCAGGGAATGTTGCAACATAACTTAGCACCACATAAAATAGACTAATTTGCTCATTTTTATATTGTTGCATTCTAAACCTGCATTCAACATACTCTATTCTGATACTGCTATCTTTGAGGAAGGCAAGATCAACAAGAAATTCAGCTTTTCACTATTATATATAGATATATACATAATCAAATTCTAGTTTACATGTAGATACATGCATGCAATTCTACATCTATCATCCTCGATGTAGTTCTGAATTCATACACAAATAACCTGTTGTGCATACACATTCATAACCACATTTGTTTTAGTGCAATTAAGTCAGTAACCTCGGAAGCCATCACAAACTTATTTCTGTGGTTGCTACATCACAAATGGGGGAAAACACAAATACCAAAACAAACTTGAAAACTACGCTAATATAAGTTTTAACCCTAAAAAGGCATGGGGGGGGGGGCGAATCCACGACCCTAGACATTTTGTGCAATATGTCTGCAACACGCAAGGCAATTGCTGCAACATTTCATGATTTTTTTTTCTCTCAAATCTTGTGCATCTTTGGAGAACAAAGTTGGGCCATCTGGGCATGCAGTTTCGAAATTATGTTATATTTCATACTTGCATGTTGGACCAAAAATTGCTCACAAATTGCTCAAAAATGAGATTACATGGAAATTTCAATACAAATTGTGTTTTCAGTCCAAATTTATAAATGTATGATTATTTTCATATTTTCTGGTTGAAATTAATTAATTTTGTGCTGTTTATGAGTGTCGCTGACATATTTCATCAAAGAAACAATAAGAAACAAAAGGTAAAAAAAATACATAAGAACTTTAAAAAAAAATTAAAATACGTAAGAAATCAATTTTATTTCTGAATTTTTTTTAAAGTACATTTGCTAAGAATGAGTGTCTCGACCCCAAAATAAGAAGTTTTGTAGCTCTACTTAGAGATTTAAAGCTTAATTTTAATTGTGATTTTATGCATTAATTAATCAATATGAAAATTACAGTTTTGTAAATTACAGCACGGGCAAAGTGCGTGCCGATTTTCTGCGCAATCACACAATCAATGACAGGAGTTTCGGGGGGGGGGGGGGGGGGTTGGGGTGGGAGGGGAATCTGGCCACCCCCCCGTCCCCACAGATAAAACATAGGTAAAACACCATTTTTGTTTCCGCATGTGACTGGTTCCACTCTCATTTGTTATACTAGTCTTTCAAAATTTTTCAGACTTATCAAAGGAAAAGTTTTGTTCTGTGATTGGCATTGATATAAACTTATAATAGACGAATGTACTATTGTTCAAATTGGCGAACAAAGCTACATACCTGCCAACCTCCCGACATGAAAAATCTTTCTGATACAGATCAAACTCTTATTCTTAATGCAAATTGAAGTTAAAAATCTTACTTTGTCAAAATCGCATACCATGATTTAGTTTGTCTGGCTTGATGCGCTACTACTTGGTAGCTCAGCTAGGAATACTCCCCAGGGATTGGAAATGGTGCACATCTTTGTGCAGGTTAGAACTCAGTATGCCAGTGTCCAGGGTAATAATATCCAAGTGCATAGAGACCGATCTCCGATAGGTATTATGCGCTATATAAGAATGGAGTATTATTATTATTATTAAGTCTACTGCACATTTGGATGAAGACAAATCTTACTAAATCTGATAAAAATCTTACTGGTTGGCAGGTATGAAAGCATGGTTTGGGGTGTGCAGATCAGCTATCAGTTAATTCTTTATAATCACACTTCCACCCTTTCCTACATACATACTTATTCCTACATTATTTTAGAAGTATTTTCCCCCTTTACTACCAAAAATGCTATGCACATACATCTATGCCTACTTCATTCATTGACAAATTTCAAAAGTAAAAAACAAAAACTCATGCACAGTTACAATTCCAGAATCCAGGTTACAAAATGAATAGAAACATTTTAAACTGTCCTGATGACATATTGACTTGTGATAATATATCATACTACAGTTGACTTAAAAAGGTCCACTCCTTTGAAACAAATTACCAAATATCACAGCTCTTAACACATTCAAATCCAGGCTAAAACATTTCTTACTGCAACAAAATATGTTTTTTTTTAAACTAGAATAATTTTTCACTAATAAGACATTTTTTTATCATTTATTTTGTAAGTTTTCACCAAAACCTTTTTGAATGGTCCACCCACTTTTCATTCAACATTTGTTGTTTTTGTTGATATGTGTATTTGTTCTCCTGTTATAATACATGTACGTCTATTTTTTTCTTTCTTTTTCATAATTTGTCAACTGTGCATACTTTGTATGTGTACCTCGTGTATTTATACTGTTGTTTTTAATGAAAGTGGTAAATAAAATCAATTCAATTCAATTCAATTCAATTCACTTGCACTATTGACTAATCGTATAATAAACTAGATAATTGCATTTAGTTTGGGATTGACATTATACAATATTTGGAATGATTTGAAGGCAAGATGGCACACTGGGATTGCTAAATGACTGGCAAGAAAACGATGGATATTACATTAAGCAAGTATAACAACACAATTGTTACCAAAAACAACAAAAAAAAATCACATGCATATGCCAAAGAAATTACTGGTAAAATCTTTTCTAGAAATTGACTGGAAGCTGACATTTGGAAAGAAAGAAAGAAAAAAAAACCCACTTAATTTCGTTATTACATAATGGCTTTCTAGCAATATAAAAAAAGGAAACAGTACAGCACAAACTTTATTCCATTACTGTACAAGAAAATGCAGATATTATGAAAATAGGCATTAAATGTCAAAATATCTACAAACCTGATGGATATGGCATGGTTAAAAAGTAAGTGTTGATAACTTAAAGACACAATATAGCATTGTGGAGGCCCTATTTAAAAAACTTGACAAACTTTGCTCTCTAACATGTATGATAGAGTTTGAATAGACAAATTAACATCCTCGAACACAAGACCTTATTTAGATAGTTATGCTGTCATTCAGCAAACTGTGCACGGATAAATATTGGCACATTAACTATTATCAGCTAATGAAAATCCAAGAACACCGCAGTGTATGGGGGAGAACTAGAATGGTCGCTCAATAATTTTCAGTGCTTAAAAGCACTTACCGGTAATGATCATTTCCAACTGCAATTTTTTCAAGACTTCATTTTCCGACCTAATCAGAGATACTGGTAGCATGGGGATCATGTTTTTCAGATCTTTTAAACTAAAAGCAATGTTATATTATGCCTTTCAGGCACTTGTACTAAGCAACAATCCATTGGAAATGTCAATACATTAATGGAAATATGATTCAAATACTTGACAAAGTCATATATTCCACTTTAAAATTACAGTATTATTAAAAGGTATAGTATTGACTTACATTATCATCACATATTTTTAAAGACATCACTTAACATTGTGGAAGTGCATATAGAAACAAAAAAATATAAGTTACACGAAAGTGGTAAGGACTTGAATGAACAAAAAAAACCCCATAGAATGCAAATTTTCAAAAAGTTATGCTGCCACTAGCAAGACATACAGTAGATTCTTGTTATAACTAACTGCTTGGGTCCAGGAAAATTACTGTGTTATCAAAATTTTTTGGATCAGAAAGATTTTTTTTGTTATAACAAGATTTGTTTTATCAGTGTTCTTTATTACGAGAGTCCACTGTATAAGGATAAATATCACACAATGATTTTAGCATCTGGTGATCTCTTTAGTCTACCACAGAAGTCAATGGGGGAAACAGATTTGGTATAACAGTCACTCATGTGACTTTCACTTTTAAAAACACTAAATAATTGTTTTGAGGTACAATTTTTTCAGGGCTTCATTTTTAAAGATTATCGGAGACATGAATAGCATGAAGAATCACGTAGCTCTAATAATTCAAATGGGAAACTTTGTAAAATGATGCCTGTAATCCCCAAATTTATGATAACAAATTTTTAAAGACATCACTTGTAACTGAAGAGGAAAACAATTTGAACATCTGGTTGTGCAAAAATGTTTAAACGACACAAAATACAATTAATACCAACACATTCCATTCAATGATGCACTGAATTATTTTGTCCAAACAATAAAAATAATGCAATGTTAAGTCCAACACACTCACATGAAATTAATGATGATTGGAAACGCCAGCTCATACTTGCGATACACTTGTTGAAAATATTATTCTCAAAACAAATCATTTCCATTGTGAAATCTCCACCAGTCCTACACGTGATAGTTTCTTTTGCTCCGCAAAAAACATTTGAGGTATTGTTAAGTCGTAGATCACTCTGAGTTTCAATGTTATGTATCCACAGTTTTCCTAAGTTCAGTGTTGTGTTCATAAGAAACACACAGGTCCAACAGAGAAACCAAATTTCTGTCCTCGTCCTCCAAAGCCTCTGGGAGCAAAATCTTTGACAGGTAGTTGAGTGGGTGTGTTTGTCGTCAGCTGAAATACTGCCTTCTTTAATTTCCTTTGTTTTTGCTGAAATAAAAAAGCAAAACGAAAAAGGTCTTGATTTACATATTCGACTCTCCACATGATATGGGTTATAGACTAGGTGATACAAAAGTGACACTTTACGACAGCCACCCTAAAAAAAAATAACAGCACACAGACAATTATTTGTACACTCTGAAAATAAAAATGAATAAGTATAATTTACACAAGTGATGTAAAAGAATTTCAAGTATGATTACTGACACAACACAGTTCACGAATACCAAATTTACAAAGTTAAAGTACGACCATCTGTAGATATGTCAATACATGTATCATTATCCATGCTCAATGACATATTTCACCCAAGTAGTGAGCATTTTTTTGAGAATTGTCAGCTTTTGATTTGATTGGCTTGTAGCCTAACAATCTCCCAGGCATACCATTAACTAATACAACACCCATTTTCTTCCTGAAACCATTCTATAGACCTTTTCAGTTTCAACACATGGGGGGGGGGGGGCTTCAAGAGCACAACAAAAGAATTGCCATATCAAGGTTTACAGCTCATCAGTTGTTCGGCAGAAGTGCGGTAGCATTTTGTTCCCAGCAGAAGGGCTTTACAGTACACTTTTCTCTAATTTGAGAAAAATTGCCTTATTTGATATTTGCAACTTAGCAGATAACAAAGGATCTAAAAATATCACACAACTTTGCATTCATTAAAATCAATTGGTTTCAAGTATAGAAGTCGAATTACGTGTTAAGGCCCTTCTGCTGGAACATATGCTGGGACCTTCGCAGACAACCGACAAGTTGTTTTCCTGAAGTAGACATGGTATAAATGTATATGCGTATATATTCATGTTTGTTATTGTTTGTGTCCCACGATGGGGAGGACAAAGTGATGTCCTATTTTTAAATGGATGAAGTTGGGTAGGACTAGGTGTTGCTAGAGGATCCTGTAGCAGTAGCTGGTTTGCTCAGGCGGCTGTTGGTGTTGTGTGGAGGTGTTATTATATTAAGTTCATTTCAAATGAGAGTGTGGGATGGGGATAATTTTATGAAGTTTAGTGGTTATTTTTAAACATATTACACAACCACAGGTTAAAGAAAAACAACACACCCTTTTGGTTTCTTTAGAAGTCATGATCAATATATTTCAGATCACTTGGTCTTGTTGAAGTAGTACCTTACATCCATCCTTTGGACATTACCCAATCAAAGTTGTTCATTATCTATGACTAGAATCGGTCATAGGCTTTGAAACGGAGTGGCCTAATTATTAGTTATTATTTGCTCATCAAAGCTACGCAAGCCACTTTGCAGGCAATTGAATTGAATTGGTTTAGGGGTAGAAAAAACAGAAAGAACATCAGAAAATCATCTTACTGCATTAACAACACAATTTCATTTACGAAGGTCTCCCCTTCCTCAGTATACCCCTACAATGAGAGAACTACTGTGTTCTCAAACCCCAAAATTTTAACCTAGCCCCTGGGAAGCTATCTCTTCTCGCCATAAACTACGGTGCACACCCATTACAACGAACAACAGTATCAACGAAATTACCGTACAATAGAGTCGAAAAAAAAAAAATTCAAGGTCCAAAATTGACATGCTATATTCTCTTCATGTACTTGTCAGCTGCTAATATAACAAAATTTTGATACAGCAAAAGAAAACTGCCGGTCCGAGGACTTGTCATATAATGGGCGCTGTCTGGTACTAAAGAGGCTTTCACTCTGACTAATCCATTGATCTCACGTAAGTTAGGATTGTCACGTGTTGATGAATGTCTGACTAAGTCTGAAACAGCAAAGGAAATTTAATTTCTACTGATTTTCTCCACTGGAGGAGGCCACTGATATATTAATGCTGGAAACATGAATTAAACTTGAAAAAAACATAAATGCAACCATGATAATGTTTGCTGCTGAACATGTTTAAAAGGAATGGTTCTGTGTATACTGGACTCTCCCTGTCTACAACACCCCGCCGCGCCCCTAAAAAAATGTATGAGGATTACGTAGCGGAAGTAGCGATTCTGTTGACAACCATATTAGATAACTGATCTCCGGAAGCAACCTAGTTAGAAGCCACGAGAAAATATTTGTATCAAATCCAATATAAATCATCAACTAATATTCTCATCATGATAATACTCAATGATATGTTATTAAATAAAAAAAAAAAAAAAGCCCCCCCCCCCAAAAAATATATATAGTAATAAAAAAAAAAATAAACGCTTCAACTACTATATTCAAAAAAACAGGATAGTGTCTTACTTACGTTTGTTTCGCGTGTACTACTCTTCATGTGTAGTAAACCTAACTGGAACGACATCTGTACGTACTCGAACTCAAAACCACTACTCCAATCGTGAAAACCAGGACCCGGATGTGACCACGCACTAAGAGAACCTTCACAATAACAGAAACAAGAATTATAATTCCAGGCCCTGATATAATGAGGCTGACTACTAATAGTAGTTAGAATATAGTAGAAGTAGTTAATGGATTTGCTCTATTCACCACATATCATAGCCGCTTAACATTATTATTACCCCAGGCCATTGTAATCTCAATGTTCATATAATGTGTTAAAATTGTCTTCAATGTTAGTTATTAAAAAAAAGTTGTGGTGGTAGAGGTACAAAATTGCATACTAGCATTAAATGAGATGGCATATTGTCAAAACATACACCAGTAAAGAGCCCTGATCAGTTTGTCACGGGACATTTAACAATTCTGAAAGTTTAAAAAGCTTGTAAAAATTGTAGTGAAATTGCAAGTGTGTCTGGTTCATGTGAGAGTACCAGAATAAGTATGTTACGGAATCCTTGCTATACCTATAAAAGAACTAAAAAAATTCAATGTCACGTCTACGGACAGCGATTAGAAATGGGTTCTACACTTGTCAATGATCTTTTGTTGTTTTATCTAAACGAAACAACGCTGACAATTCTTGTCATTGCAGATGTTGTTCTAATAAGCTGACTTCCCTAACATATGTATGTATTTTGAAGCAAGCTGATAACTTTTAATAGAAGGGGGAAAAGAAGTTTTGTCACAGACGGAATTTTCCAGTGTCACGGACGGAATTATGGCGCCAGGCGGACATTTGTTGTCACAGATGGGCATTATCAATTAAATTTGAATATTTCAGCCAGCTTCCAGCTAAACAAAATATCTCTAATAAACTTGAAAGATGAACAAAACTAAAATTTTTGTATGTGCACCAGGACACAGATGCCCCAGCTAATATGCAGATCAGTAAGCATTTCTTATTGAGTGGTGGGAAACCATTTGCGATGGGCTTGACCTTTGACTTTAACTGCAGACTCCCAACTTGAACTTGAATTGTATTTAATTTCATTCTACCTAATACAATTTTTTTTAATTCTGTTTGAATATTTATCAAGTTATCACCCAAAAAACAATTTGCATATATAATGAGCTGTGACCTTTGACCTTTGACTTGCAGACTACAAATATCAACTTGATCTGTATTTTAGTGCTCAGCTACCTACATACCAAAAATTTTTTAAATTCATCAAATATTTATTTAGTTATCATCTGGAAACCAATCTGCATGTATAATGAGCAATGGACTGTAGACCTTTGACTTGTGGACTCCGGAATCTTGAAGTTAAACCTGATTTTATTTAGCTTTAAGGGATCTCCCGTCACTGAAGTTTCTTTGCCGTTCTGCTCCGGGCTCTGAGAACGGCTACTTAGCTCGAACAACAAGAGCCGAGATTTGGCTGTTCTACGGAAGATAACGGTAATCGCGCTATTGATTTGCAGAACTGCGGGATTTAACAGCATTACCTGTTCATGAGGACGCGTTCTTCGCACGTTCTGCTGAAGCTTGTGGCCTATAAAAATTGCCGCGCTAGCATCATGAATTAAGATGACAATACTGGTATTTTTTTAAAAAATGAACGCAAAAAATACCCCTCTGCGTGAGTTTTCTCTGTAGCATTCAGCAGCGCGTAGACCATTCCCAATGGGCGCTAAAATGAGACACTTCCATAACTTAAAAGACGAGTGTTAAAACTGTGCAAAAAGTTAGAGCGATATCGTAATTACTGGTTAAGTTGTTAATGCAATGACAACCCGCGTATTTCGCATTTTGGCGGTTCATATATATTGCTGTTATTTGACAGCATGTTCTGAATTGAGATGAGACAGTACGATGTGTGAAGATGATGAGATGATTTCGCGGCAAGAAACATTGCGACGCTATCATAAACACATTACACGTTGTGATTGAACGGTGAGGCCGCCAATAAACGCCCGCTAGTGCAAGTTCTGGTGCGACGGGAAGATTTTGCCAATGGCTACTGAACGGTACAGTGTATTGATTTCTTGTCTGGTGTGTGATAACTATTTCATGCGTGTATGTTTCTGTGATTGAATGATTCTGATTGTTGTAAATATCGATTGATTATTTTCTAAAAATATTTTAAAATTCACTGTTCTACATGTTATATTTGCTAATGTGTTGTTTGTTTTTTTGTCGAATGATATTTTTTTATTCATTAATTTTTCTAACGTCGTCATTACTTTTGCTATTATTATTGATTATATATCAGGCCTATGATTATTATTATTATTATTATTATTATTAAACTTTATTATTATAATTCATTTATTATTATCATCATTATTATAATTATTATTATTTTATTATCACCATCTCATCAATTATTCGTGATTCATCATCGTTTCATTTATGGACAGAAAAATCTCCAATCTTTCAATCCACTACGTCAAGCATGTTGCCAGCACATGCATCTCAAACGTCATTATCTGGCGGGGGGGGGGGGGGGGGGGGAGGCCCATCGATGATTGCATACCATAGCAACACAGCTTGGGTTCCAGACACGCTGACATCCACACATCTGATTAGGATTTAAAAAGCGGCATGTCAATTTGCGTGAGACCATGATTTTTTCATTTATTTAAAATAGCCAGGCAGAATAGACAAAAACAATTTGGCGTTACTAATCTTTTGTAGTCTGTGGAGAAGGGAATGTTAGTCCAGTTTCACTGGTTTTTACAGATTCCAGAGTGATTGTAAAGGCGCAGGGCCAGGGGTTGTAAAATTTGGAGGGATGAAGGGTTTATGAAGGATGTACTGCTCCTGAAACAATTAGCCTTGGCTCAAACGAAAGAAGAAATATCTTGCCTTATTTTGATTTTATTTATCATTCTGTAATTTTCGCTCATTTTTTATGTCTCATTATACGTTTATGCACATTATGTTTATTACAAAATTGATGTATTTTTGTTATGATGATTCACTTGTTATATAGTGATTAATGTTCTGTAATGTAGTGTTATGTTAATGGTTCTGAATTGTTTTTACGTATCGGTAATGTGATTGATGATTATAATTATTATTTTAGAAAATACCTATCAATACTCATTAAATATTTTACAATATCATTATCATCATCTCGTTGATCATTACGCATTATGCAGGGAGGTGTTTGGGGTGTTCAAACACCCCCTTTTCCCAGAAACCATCTCCCTTTTTCCAGAAAAAACAGCTTTTCCCTGAATGACAGAACCTCTGTTTGTTTAACTTTGACACAATCTTTAATTACAACGACTGACTAGTGATCGAAGGGATCGAAAATCCCTTATCAGGCAATTGTCCCCCCATTACATCCATGGCGAGCAACAATCGCATGCATTAATGCTCTGTCTGAAAATTGTGTGAAAGAATGGGTCAAGCGAAGTATCATTTGTAATATGTGACATCATATTTTGCACACTCGTCGAGAATCAGACAATTTCTGATTGTGTGATTTTCAATCTCTGGCATAGCTAGCCCATTGGACACCCAGGCTCATTTCCAAGCCATAATAAGTGTGACATCTGTATTTTCTGCCCGCGAGACATAGAACACAGGCCAGAAATGATGAGATCGAGTGACAAGCCATCATTATAATTCAACAATCAGAACTTGTCTCAGATCTCTCACAAGTATCTGCACAAATCATGTCACACTGTAAGAATAACAGCTTGCCCTGGACACGCCAGGCGCTATTGCCAAGCCCAGATGACATTCTTTCTTCCACGCGCCACACTGACACAAAAACAAGAGGGCGTCTCGACCTTTGATACCTATTTTCTTTTCTTTCTCGCTTCTCTGGAAATGTCAACATTTTGTGTTATTTTTAACTTAACCCCAAAAAATGGCGCGTGGTAAGTAATAAATAAAGTTAGGCGGGATTGTGTAGTGTTAGGTAAGGATAAATAAATGCAAAGGGAAAAAAACAGCAAAACTCGAAAATAAAGAACGTATATTAAAAACGCCTAAAATAATAGAAATTAATTCTAAGGGTTTAACAAAAGGAAAAGAAAGGCGAAGAAATAAAGTGGAAAGAACAAGAAGACGGCGAAACGTAAAGGAAGACACCCCCCCAAAAAAAAAACAATTAGAGAAATAGACGGAAATTTTAATAAATATCGGCAAAGATCTAGTAGAAAGAGGTTCGATACAGTCTCTCAGAAGACTAATAATGCGCAGTGTTTACTCCCCTCCCTCCTTCTTTAATTCTTCCCCTTCCCCTCCCCTTTCCTTCCCTTCCCTTCCCTCCCTCGCCCCCTACCCTGCGCCTGTCCTTCGGGTGTGAAAAGAGAAATCCTGACCGACGATTTTATTGCAATACAGAAGGGGGCGAGAGAGAAATGAAACAATCTATATAAAACGCATTATTCACCTCGTGAGCAATCCTTTGACTTTTTGACCTTTTGACTTCAGGCGGACATTATACCGTGAGAACCACACTCACGACGACTCTCAGCAACCACAGTCTTTACCGTGCGTTGGCTTCCTAGCGACCGCCCGTTTTCCCTTTTCAACCATGTGTGAGATGGTTCTACATTGGGTACACACTGTACACACACACACACTACACACACACAAAAGAAGCGAACAGAAATTGTACTTATCGGTAGTGGGATGTGAGCATGTTTTTGTTATGTGTTTGTGTATTTCCGTGATCACCTTTTTTGGGGGACACTCCATTAATCATAGTCATCTCTATCATTCATCATCATCAGAAGAAAATATGATTGCTTCAGTATTTCAAACTGAAAACTGGTATTTCATGACTCGAGAAAAATGTGAATTTAAAAGGGTAGGAGGAGGAATAGAAGGAGAAGTAGGAGGGAGGAGCGGAAAAATTCGTAGAGAGAGGAAGAAACAGAAAGGGATAAAGACAAGAGGAGGAGAAAAAGAAATCGATAGTTATTTCGTCATTGCATTCTTATTTTTGTTTCCTATCTCCTTCATGTGTCTCTCCTACCCTATTAAATTCATTCCCTTTTTTTTCTGTCTCTTCTGATTTCTTTTTTTAGTGTCGTTATTTCTTTGCCATTCTTGATCCATTGTTGTTAATTTTGCTATATTTTTGTTTCAGTTACACTTGTCAATTTATGTTCAGTTTTGTTTTCAAATTAAATAGATTCTGCTTACATTGTACTTTTGTTTCGTTCCACGTAATCACCTTTTTGTTTTCAAATTAATGGACCGAATATGCAAAACTGAAGTTAACGATGTAGTCATTACCCTCCCCTCCCCCACCTCCCCTTCCCCTTCTTCCTCCCATTTCCTCCCTTCCCTTCTCCCTCCTCTCTCCCCTTCCCTCCCATTCCTTCCCCTTCCTTCCCCTCCCCTCCCCTTCGGCCGCTCCCCTACCCTGCCCGCCTGCCTTCGGTTGTGAAAAGAAAGAAGGTAAAATTCCTGGACGATGATTTTATTGAATTACAGAGGGGGATGAGAGAAAATGAACAAATCTTTACAACGATTTTCACTCGTGAAACAATCCCTTTGACTTTTTTTGACCTTCTTAGACTCGGGGGCATTTACCGTGAGAACCACACCTCCACGACGCTGCTCCAAAGCCGCCAGTCATTTACCGTGGTCTGGCTCTGACCTGCAGTTTCCCTTCAAAACCATGGTGTGAGATGGTTATACAATTGGACGTGCCCACAAAACTGCACACACAAATGTAACATTTCCACCTTTTTAACAAATTACAAGCTTTAGAATTGAGTTTTGTCGGACCCCCCCCCAAAAAAAAGGACACACACGAAAAGAAGAAGAAAAGAAGGAAGGAGGAAAAAAAGAGGTGAAGAAGGATGAAGTAAGAAAGAGGATGAAGAAGAAAGATAAGGGAGGAAAAGGAAGAAGGTGAGAAAGGATTAGGGGAGGGAAGAAGAAAGAACAGAACGAGGACGGAAAAATGAGGAAGGGAGTCGGAGGAAGAAGAGGTGGAGGAGAAGAGAGGAGAAAGAAGAAAAATGGGCCGGATGAAAACA
>JZLH01S0058835.1:25006-42953 GCA_001188425.1 Eucidaris tribuloides | reverse complement strand
ACGAACGACTGCACGACGCACGACGCACGTGTACGAGACGACGGACGACGGACGACGGACACGGACAAAAACGCATCGCAATAGCTGCACTTGATCCTTGGCTCACGGTGAGCTAATAAAATTCTACTTGATCATTTCTGAAAATGATATATAAATTCTAAAAATAGGTATTTTGCGATGCGCTGTCAGCCTATACCACAAAGAGCCAAATCGCTTATCAATTGAGACAATCGTTAAGATTACCCCTGACGTCACTACGACTCAGAGCAGATTTGGTCTTTCCCCCAGCTAGAGCTCAAAGCAGGCAGTTATTTTATCGAATTTATTCTCTATATGCCTATGAATTTATTAAAAATGCTTAATGGTAGACATTTTATATCAAATGTTATTTCACTTTGTCCTAAAATCGGATCGTAGTGCTGATCGTTTATTAGCGTGCATGCGTTTATGAAACATGAAATGAGTACAAACTGCAATCATGACAAACATACAATCACAGTCAGACATGATATTTATTAGTCAAACAAAAGTATTTTTATTCTGTCATCCCAATGAAACTTGCATTGGTTTGCTTGCTTAAAAAAATCACAAAATTTTTCAAAATAAAATTTTATGAATGAATGAATATATTTGTCATTCCTGAAATCTACTCTATGTTTTGTTTTTTACATATTCTTCATACACCATTCAATTAGATTCATGTAGTTGAACTTTACACGACTCTTGGCAACCGTAGCAATTGCCACGGGAAATGTCGCAAATATACTTAGACCATGTTACATAAAATAGACTAATTTGCTCAATTTTTATTGGTGTCTTCTAACTGCATTCAAGCATAACTCTTATTCTGATAACTGCTATCTTTGAGAGAAGGCAGATCAACAGAAATTCAGCTTTTCACTATTATATATAGATAATATTACTAGTTAGTTTCAAATTCTAGTTTACATGTAGAACATGCATGCAATTCTACATCTATCGTTCTCGATGTAAGTTGCTAATTCCATACGACAAATAACCGTTGTGCATATCACATTCATAACACATTTTTTTTAGATGGCAATTAAGTCAGTAACCTCGAAGCCATCACAAATTATTTCTCGTGTTGTACATCCACAAATGGTGAAAAAACAAAATACCTAAAACCAAACTTAAAACTACGCTAATATAAGTTTAAACCCTTAAAAATGCATGGGGGGTGGCGAAATCACGATCTAGATATTGTCCCAATATGCGCAACACGCAATGCAGATTGCCACACATTTCATGGATTTTTTTTGTTCAATCTGTGCATCTTTGGAGAACTCAAAGTTGGATGTCTGACATGCAGTTTCGAAATTATCATATTTCATACTTGCATTGTGACCCAAAAAATTTGCTAAAAAATGACGATACATGGAAAAATTTCATATACAAATTGTGTTTTTCAGTCAAAATTATAAATGTATGATATTTTCATTTTGTTTTATAATTAAATTATTGTTCTGTTTTATGAGTTCGCCGACATATTCATACGAAGAGAAACAATAAGAACAAAAGGTAAAAAAATACATAAGAAACTTAAAAAGAAAAATTAAAGATTTTACGCAAGAAGATCAATTATATTCCTGAATTTTTTGAATACCATTGCTAAGAATGATGTCTTCGACCCAAAAAAACGTTTTGGAGCTCTACTTAGAGATTTAAAACTTAGTTTTTAATTTGTTTTATGCAATAATTAATCAATATGAACAATTACAGTTTTGTAATTACGCATGGGCAAAGCGTGCCCCGATTTTCCATCCATCACACCAATCAATTGATCAGTAATTTCGGGTTTACGGGGGGGGGAATCATGCCACCCCCTCCCCACGATAAACAATAGCCAAAAGGTCCAGTCCTGATAGCTGTCAATCTTGGGTTCAGTGAATTATATAGTGGTAAACACCAGAATTTTTGTTTCCCATGTGACTGTTCCACTCACATTTTCACATTTGTTATACTAGCTCTTGTCAAAATTTTTCAAGACTTATCAAAGAAAAAGTTCTTGTTCTGTGGATTGCATTTGATATGAACTCTAATAGACGAATTACTATTTTCAAATTGCCAACAAAGCTACATACTGCCAACCTCGCCGACGATGAAAATCTTACTGATACAATCAACGTTCTTAATTCTTAATGCAAATTGAAGCGGAAACAAATATATACTTATGTCAAAATGGCACATACCATGATTATAGTTTGTCTGGCTTGATAGCCTACTACTTGGCAGCCTCAGCTAGGAATACTGCCCAGGGATGAAATGGTGCAATCTTTGCTGCAGTGTTAGAACTCCGGTCTATGCCCAGTGTCCAGCGTAATTAATATCCATAGGCGCATAGAGACGCATCTCCGAGAGGTATTATATTAAGTCTAACTGCCCACATTTTTGAAGCAAGACAAATTACTAAATCCTGATAAAAATCTTACTGGCCTTGTGCAGGTTTGAAAGCATGGTTTGGAGTGTGCAGATCGCAGCTATTCAGTTAATTCTTTATTAATCATCACTTCCACTCCTTCCTACTATTACATTCACTGATTCCTACATCTATTTTAGAAGTATTTTTACTTTACTTACCAAAAATTCTATCGGCACATACATCTATTGCCTATTCATTCACTACAAATTGCCAATAGCTAAAAAGAAAAATCTTAATGCCACAGTTACAATTCAGAATCCAGATTACAAAATCATAGAAACATTTCAAATGTTCCTTGGATACATATTTAATTATGATAATTATTATATGCATACTCAGTTGACTTAAAAATAGGTCCACTCCTTTGCGAACAAGATTAACCAAATGAAATCAGGGCCTCTTAACACATTCCTAAATTCCAGCTAGAAACCATCTTACTGCAACAAATATGTTTTTTTACCCCCCCCCCACTCATTTCAGTTTTTGATAGTAATTCAAACGTAGAATAATTTTGCACTGAATAAGACATTTTTGATTAATTTATTTGTAAGCTTTTTCGCTGAACTTTTCGACATGGTCCACCCACGTGTTTCATTCAACATTTGTTATTTTTGTGATCTGTGATTGTTCTTCCTGCCTTATAACATATCTATTTTTCTTCTTTTTCATAATTGTTCCAATGTGCCATACTTTGATATAATGTACCTCATGTATTTTACTGTTGTTTTTTACAGGAATCGTGGTAAAAAATATCAATTTCAATTCAATTCACTTGAACCTATTTGACTAATCCAACTAAAATAAAGACTGAGATTAGTTATTACCTTCAGATTGGCATTGACCATTAGCATAATAGATATTTGAAAGATTTGAGGCAAGCAGGCAGACTGGGAGTGGCCTAAAATTGATTGGCAAGAACAACAATCGATATTTACATTAATTCATAACCAATTGTGATGTTAAAATTAATCAATGCATTATGTCAAAGAAATACTGTTAAAGTCTTTTCCAACAAAATGATTTGGAACTAACAGTTTGCGAAAGAAATCAAAGAACTATTAAAAAAATAATTCTTAATAACTAATCTTGTTATTACATTTAGGCTTTCTACATATACAAACAAGGATACAGCGACAAAACTTTATTCATTTACTGTGCAAAAAACATTCCAGATATTATGAAAATAGGCATTTTGTCAAAGGTCAAAATCATCTACAAACTGAATGGACGTATGGCATAGGTTTAACCTCGTTGGAGACTTGATGGTTTTTTGCATTACATGCACTTTCCATAGGACCTCGGTGAATGAATTATCTCTTTCACTCTCTATCAAGGTTAAAAAGTAAGTGTTTGATACTTAAAACACATAATAGCATTGTGGAAACCCTTATTTAAAAAACTTACAAACTTTGCTCTCTAACATGCTATGAAGATCTTGAATAGACAATTATTAAATCCTCGAACAACAAGACTGTATTTAGAATTAGTTTATGCTGTCAGGTTCAGCAAACTGTCCACGATAAATCATTGGCACATTAACTATTACCATGCTAAACGAAAATCCAAGAACACAGCAGTGTATGGGGGTAGAAACTAGAATGGTTGCTCAAGTAAATTTTCAGTCGCTTTAACGTTTGCTTTCGCGGGAACCGGATGCCCTGTACACGAAGTTATGGAAATTTACAGAATCTCGTAGTCACGTTTAAAGCAACTTAATGATCACTTTCCAACTGCAATTTTTTAAAGGCTTCATTTTCCGCACCTACATCTAGAGGAACTCGGTAGCATGGGCGATCGTGGTTTTCAGATCCTTTTTAATCTAAAAGCTAATGTTATATTATGCTTTCAGGCACTTTTACTAAGCAACCAATCCTCTTGGAAATGGTCAATTAATTAAATGAAATATGATTGCTAAAATACTTGACAAAGTGATTTCACTTTGAAATCACAGGATACAATATTCTTTACTGTTGTACGTATTGTCATCAGATAGTTTTTAAGACATTATTTAATCATTGAGGAGGTTACATTTAGATAACAAGACTAACAGCTTAAAATATGACTTTTACACAACACCATCGTGTAATGGACTTGAAAGAACAAAAAAAATGAACATCGAATGGCGAAATTTTCAAAAGATTATGCTGCCACTTAGCAAACATGACAGTAATCTTTTATAAACGTAGCTGCTTGGTCCAGATATAAATACTGTTTATCAAAATTTTTTCCACAGAAAGATTTTTTTTTGTGTATTAACAAGGATTTGTCATATCACTGTTCTTTATTACGAGAGTCCACTGTATAAGGAATAAATTATTCTAGATCACAATTATTTAGCATGTCTGTGTGATTCTCTTAGTCTACCACAAAGTTCAATTGGGAACAGAATTGGTTTGGTATAACAGTCACTCATTGCACTTTCATTAAAATACTACTAAATAATTGTTTGATTATCATAGTCATTCTCATTTTTAAAGATTATGCGGAGACATTGAAGTGCATGAAGAATCACGTAGCTCTAATAATTCAAATCGGGAAACTTGTAAAAATGATAGCCTGTAAATTCCCCAAAATTTATTGATAACAGAATTTTTAAAAACATCACTGTAACTGAAAGGAAACCAATTTGAAATCTGGTTGTGCAAAAATGGATTTTAAACGACACAAAATTAACATTAATACCAACACATTCCAGTTCAATTGGATGCACTGAATATTTTGTCCAAACAATAAAAATAAATGCCAATGTAAGTCCATAAACACTCACATCGAAATTACATGATGATTAGACGAAACGGCCAGCTCATTTACTGCGATACACTTGTTTGATAAATATATCTCAAAACAAAATCATTTCCATTGTAAATCTCACCAGTCCTTACACGTGAATAGTTTCTTTTTGCCTCCGGCCAACAAAACATTTGAGGGTATGTTGAAGTCGTTAGATCACTTCTGAGTTTCAATGTTATGTATCACAGTTTTCTAAGCTCAGTGTTGTGTTCATAGAAAAACACACATGGTTCCAACAGAGAACAAATTTTTTCTGTCCTCGTTCCTCCAACAGCGTCTGGAGCACAAAATCTCTTTGACAGGTAGTTATGTGGTGTAACCCCTCGTGTTGTCGTCAGCTGAAATACTGACTTTCTTTAATTCTTTGTTTTGCTAAATAAAAAAGCAAAAACGAAAAAGGTCTTGATTTATCATATTCGACTCTCACTATGCATATGGCGTTATAAGACTAGTGATACAAAAAGTGACACTTTACGACAGTCGCACCTAAAAAAAAATATAACAGACACACAGAACAATATTTGTACTACACTCTGAATAATAAAATTGATATAAGCTATAATTTACACAAAGGTGATGTAAATAAGAATTTCAAGTATTGGTCCATAGCTGATCACAACACAGTTCAACGAATACCAAATTTACAAATATTAAAGTACGGACTCATCTGTAGATATGTTCATACATGTTATCATTATTCCATGCCTCCACCATCCATATTTCACCCAATTAGTGAGCATTTTTTTGGAGGAATGTCACTGTTTTATTTGATTGGCTTGTGCATCCCCTAACAAGTCTCCCAGCGCCATCTACCATTACACTTAAATACAACACCCATTTTCTCCTGAAACCTAATTCTATAGACCTTTTCAGTTCAACAACATGGGGGGGGGGCTTCTCAATGAGCCCACAACCAAAAGATACTTGCCATAACCAAGGTTTACAGCTCATTCAGCTTTGTTCGTCCCAGCAAGGGGCGTAGGCCTGGCAATTTTTTTTTTGTTTCCCATGCGAGAAGGGCCTTATACAGTAACTTTTCTCTAATTTTGAGAAAATTCCTTATTGATATTTGCACTTAACAGTACTAAAGAAGCGACTCTAAAATAATATCACAAGCTACTTTGATTTCATGTAAAAGTGCCAATGTTTCAAGTAAAGAGTCAAATTTAGTGTTAGGCCTTCTGCTGGCAACATATGCTTCGTACCCTCTGCCAGACAACTGAACAAGCTGTTCCTGACATGATATACATGTCATATATGAAGATTATTCATCTTTTTATTGTCTCTGTAGCCCCCAGTATCGGGACAAATGCCTAAGCTCTAATTTTTTAAAATTCACGATGGGTCGTAGACTAGCCGGTACTAGAGATCCTGTCAGCACCGTTCAAAGTTACTGAGTGATTAGAGTGGTTTGCCTCTGTGGTTATTTATATAAGATTCATTTCAAATTGGACAGTGGTAATTTGAAATTGAGTGGTTTAATTCTTCATATAACAATCAAAACAACACACAGGTGTAAAGAAAAAAACAACCAAACCTAAAGTTCACATAAATTATATTTTAAAATCCACTTAGTCCCGTTGAAGAGCTTACCTTACATCCATCCTTTGGTTACATCACTCACCCATCCAAAGTTTATATCGGTACTGGTAGAATCTCATAGCGCTTACTGAAACGCCGATTGCACTATTGTATTATTGATTGCTTCGATCAAAGTACGCAACCCACTTTCAGGCAATTCTGAATCGTGAATTCGGTGGTTATGCGTAGAATAACAGGATAAAAGAACATGAAAATCATCTATACTGATATTAATCAACAACTAAGTTCATACTAAATTTAGTCTCCCTCCTCCCAGCTACCCCTATAACGACAGAACTACCTGTTTTCTCAAACCCGCAAATTCTTAACTCTTAGGCCCCAGCGGCTTTCTCTTCTCGCCAACTAAACTACCGGGTCGCACACCTCATTACAACGAACACATCTTATCACACACACATTACTTTACAATTACGTAGAAATTCAGCGTCCAAAATTATCATTATATTTCTTTATGTTATATTCTTTTCACGTTTCATCATACAAAATCTTGAGTAACAGCAAAAGGAAAACTGCCACGGGGTCCTCGAGGACTTTTATAATGACAATTCCTGTACTGAGAGGTTTCACTGCTGAAACTAATCCTTTTGATCTTACGTATAGATTGTCAGTGTTGAATGAACTTCTCTGACTAATGCTGAAACAGGCAAACGGAAATTTAATTTCTTACTGAATTTTTTTACTTGTGAAGAGCACTGATTATCTAAAATTGACACATGAATTATAACTCAAACAATCATAACACAACGTAAATAAAGTTTTGTGAACATTATTAAAAGATATTAGTCTAACTGATCTCTCCCCCTACAAACGCTCCCCACCCCCCCCCAAAGAAAAAAAAACAGTGCCAGTTTGCTTAAGCTAGGCGGGATGAAGAGCTGAAGGATGGCTGACTCTGTTACATTTCCAGATATCATCATCTTCGATGAGAAAATCCAGGGATCGTAGACAGAAGCAGGATGAAAGATTCATGTCTGTTATTTGTTAAGACTTTCGCATCTTTACCCAAAAATCAGACAATCTCCATTCATAATCATTCCTATTCATGAAAACCTCATGCAATTCTATAAGAATACAAAACTAGAAAAAAAAGTACTAAATACTGCCCCCCCCCCAAAAAAAAGGGGAAAAAAGGAACCTGTTCGTCATCCTGGCATCACAAACACTACATGCATATTTCTAAACAAAATACACACAGCTGGCATGCTTAGGTACTTACTTTTACGTTGTATTTGCTTACTACTCTTCATGGTAGAACCTAAAACTGCGACGACGTCTGCTACGGTACTCGAACTTCAAAACCACTACTCCTTCCAATCGGGAAAACCAGCACCGATGGTGACCACGCTCTAAAGCACCTTCACAAATAACAAAACAAGAAGTATTATATAAATTCAGCCCTCACTACTAATATATTACGGAGAATAGTTAGAAGCTAGTGAATGGATTTCCTCTATTTCACCAGAGTATCATAGCCGCTTACACATTATTATTTACCCCATCATGTAATCATTCAATATGTGTAAGTTGTCTCTTAACTAATGTTAGTTATTACAAAAAAGTCTGTAGAAGGTACAAATTGCATACTCATGCATTAAATGATGATGGCATATGTAAGAACATACACACAGTAAATCATCCTCTTTCATAAACTATCCAAGTGAAACTGATACTGCCCTTGGAAAGTGTATGGTGAGACATGTTGGAAAGATTTATAGAAATTTGTCTGATCGACCACAACTATAATTCGTTGGTTGTCTGGCAGAAGGGTCTTAATAGTAAATTTTCTCTAATTTGCAAAAAATTGCCTTACTTGATATTTACACTTAATAGACTGACAGAAGGATCTAAAACTATACTACTGTGATTACATGTGAAAAGAGCCAATGGTTTTCAAGTTAGAGACAATCTAGTGTTAAGGCCCTTCCGCTAGGGCCCTTCTTCCGGACAAGCGACGGTTTGTCTGATCGACTACAACTATAATTCGTTGGTTATCCAGCAGAAAGGCCTTAGCATATGTTCCTGGCAGAAGGGCCTTAACAGACTGACAGAAGGATGTAAAAATATTACACAACCTTGATTTCACGTCAAAAGAGCCATGAATGCTTTTAAAGTTAGAGACAATTCAGTGTTAAAGCACAAGTTTAGTTTCGGCATAGTTTTGTTATTTGAAAGCTTTATGCCCAAAGGTCACATCACACCAATAACAGATTCTGAATGTCTTTCGTTTTTTAATTCTTTTATCAATTAATGAAAAATCTTGGGGGGGGGGGACCCCAGAGATTTTGGACTGCATTTTACACTATAGTGTCCTCAGCATTAATAAGGTGTTAAGGTAATCTGAATTATATACCTCAGCTGAAAGATCAGAGTCTGATCTTTCTGCCGAGGTATAATTCACATTACCTACCTTTCTGCTGAGGTATAAGTCAGATAACCTCAACGCCTTATCAATGCTGAGGATGCTATTCTGTCTAAATGTAGTCAAAAATCTGGGGGGTTCCCCCACAAGATTTTTTATTAATCAATAAAAAAAAGACATTCAGAATCTGTTATTGTTGTGATAGGACCTTTGGGCATAAAGCTTTCAAATACCAAAATTAAGCCAAAACTAAACTTACACTTTAAGGTACATAAGGCTTTAAGGCACATATGCCAGGGAATTTTTGTCAGACAACCGATACACTATACTTCAGCCTTTAACCTACCGTTGATTCTGGTGTGGGAGAAACACAAGTCACTCCACCATTTTCAAAGTCACAGGACGCTAGAAACTTGTCTCCTGAAGCTCCCCCGTTAGGATCTAGCCAATAATCCCCTGTAAATAAACATTAATATAAACATTAGCATATACATCAACATAAACATACACACAACTACTAATATTACTGATGTTGAAAAGAAACTGATACTGGTTCATTCAAGGGCAGTGACATGATTGGGAGAAATACAAATGCCTCTCGAACCAAACTGGTTGAAAGATATACCAATGGGTACACCAGTTGGAATGTATCTCCTAGCTAGAAGGATTTATCTTGAATTTGTTTACTTAAGCCGAACAAGCATGACGACACCGGCATTTTGTTTCTCTCGAGCCCCAATATAAATAGATCCCATTGAAAGCTACACAACAGACTCGTCTGTCACATGGCAAACTGATTGAAAATATTTTAGAATGAGTCAACTTTTGACTACAAAATTTTCACAGTAGAATCCTGGCACAGTTTACTTCATTCTAGAATAGTTTCACCCCAATTTAATGACTTCTCCCAATCATGTCATTTACCTATAACATAAACATACATACAACTACTAATATTACTGAGGTTGAAAAGAAACTGATATTGGTTGAGTGAGAAAAGAATTGACAAATGAGATTTTGGGGACATGTGCTTCGAGATGATGGTCTGGAGAGCACTGCCCTGACACAAAAAAGGGGGAAAAGAGGTAGGGGAAGAGGAAAGAAGGTGTGGATGAGGAGTATTCGGGATTGGCTGGAAGAGCTGGGAATTGGGTACAGTAGCACTCTTCTATCACCAACATCATAAGGGAGATACTACTACGTCTACTAGTACTACATGTACTACTGCTACTGCTATTACTACTACTACTTCTACTACTACTATTACTACTATTCTATACTACCAACTTCTTAGAATGCACAACACCCTAAAGTCTCTATGCATGTACAATAAATGTAGAAACCAAGATTACTGAACATTACAAGATTTATTTTAATACTAAAGACGAGAATTAGTTTTTATAAACTGCTCCGAGTGATTTGCCACAAACTTTGTGATAGTGAATTCCATTATTTCTGGTACAACTCTTGAAAATGCTCTACCACAAAATTATTCGGTTATCGTTCATATTTGGGAAAGATTTGTTTGAATTTAATCAAAGATTTCATTTTCAAGACATCATCCACAACATTACAAAAAACATATTTGATCCTATATACCCCCTTCAAACTACATTTGGTGGATGTATAGCAAAGATGGGGGAACTTGTTTAGACCTCCTACTTGGGCATTTTTTTAAAATTATGCATGATTAACTTAGACAAGATTCAATGTAACACTATTTTCCATTAAAAGGAGGAATTCAAATTAAAAATTCTACTGAATGTTATATACAACTCAATGTGTAAAAGCAATCATTTTTGCACAGTTTTCAATATACATTTACCCATCCTTTACTGTATACGCCATTCGTATGCACATATTTTCACAATTTGCTTCAACACGGGAATTAGTGAGGGTTCATTTTTGCGATATCACTGCATTGGCATTCACTTTCTACAGAAATAAACACAACAAAAAAAGTAACTACCCCCCTTTCCAACATACCATAACTTTTTAACAAAACAGGTTTGTGCAAAATAATTTGGCAAGAGTGTTCCTACACTCATTGACTAACTTCTGTGTGAAAATGTGATTGGTCCGTTGGGTCATGCATGACTGAGCATGCATTAAAGGTGAAAATGCCACTTTTCAAAAGTCACGAGTCATCTCTTATGCCAAAATAATGGTAAATAATGACATTTTTTCCTTTATTTATAAAGTGTGCTCACTCAACCATGTCATAGTTACAACCTCTTATGTTCGTACAACACGTAAAGATACATTTTGCTGAAAAAATCCGGATTTAAATTTTTTGCAGTAAACTTTATGGATTTTACAATTTCAAAATCGAGAAAGGGTGGAAATTTTTAAATTGCGCTCACCGAAGCGTAAAATATGCGAAAAGTGCCAAAGGACGTATGAGAGGATCAAACGATAGATGATTAACATAAATAGCGATTAATTATTCACCAGAAACATAATTTGTCAAAATCCTGCATTAAAAACCGCCCAAAATGACCCATGTGACTTTTGAAAAGTGACTTTTTGCCTTTAATATGTGCTCACTCATGCATGACCTGACGGATCAACCACATTTTCTCACAGAATTTAGTCAATTAGTGCAGGAACATCCTTGCCAAATTATTGTGCACAACAACATTCCTTTTTAAAGTTATATATTTTGAAAAAGGGGAGTATTTTTTGTTGTGTTTATAAGGAAGTGAAAATTTTTGTGTGGCATTAAGTCGTGAAATTCACAAAAATAAAACCACCGCAAAATATTCAGCGTATACAGTATTTAGACATTGTATGATTTTGAAGTTACTGTATTCTGCACTACTCACCATTTTCAGATTCCGGGTAGGCTATAAATATATCTTTACATGATGTAGCTGGAGAGTTTTCTGTTCCTCTTGGTTTCGGGATTTCTTCTATCTCCCTCTCTAAATCTGTTATTGCATCGATTGGTGACGTGGGCGTCGGTGTTGGAGGGGGAGGAGTTGTCGTTATCGGCACTGTAGTTGGTCTGGCTGTTGTCGTAGGAGGTAATGTAGTAGGGCCCTGTGAAAGAATGACATTGATCAGGAAAAATGTAAAGTTTGTTTAGTAGAGTGTAGTGGAAAGAGTATTTAAGTCACATTTTGACAAAATTGAGTTAGTGATTGTTTTGATGCTGTTACCTGCTGGGAAATGTTTTGACAAAATTTTGGTCCATTTGACCCTTCCCTAGTAGGGGTAAGGGGAGGGGTCAATCTGGGTCATATTTTTAACTTGGTGTAATTTCTTGTTAAGTACTCGCCTAGTTACAAGGATTAAAAAAATATACAATTTATCATGTATTTTGTGCTTTGGGGTCACTTCCCGTCAAAGGTCAGATGAGGTCAAATTTTAAACAATGTCCATATTCGATAAATTATATACTAAATTGTTTGCCTTACTGAGGATATTTCAAAAATATATACACAAATAAGTATTTTGACATTCATTTATTCGAAAAATGCATTTGTTTTCCTCACACCCTTGTTTGTACAGCAAAAAGTACTCAAGTCCAAACTATTGATTATTGATTTTCTCAAATCTATGATCGCTCAGACACCAGTTTTGATCAAATAGGCTTACATCATGGTCTTAAGCAATGTCACCAAATTTAAAGGAAAATTTCAAATGATTCTGACCTGTACAAAATTTCAAAAACTTTGAAGGGTGATATCTCAACAGTGGTATTATGTGACTTAAATACTTCTTCTACTACACTCTTCGCTTTTAAGCCTATACTTTACAAGCATCAACAATTAAAATGCTAACACTACAAAAGGCCACCGCACACTGCATGTTTGGTCTTTGATCCAATTTGGAATAGCGTTCAATATAAACATTTCAAGACATCACAATTTGTTTATTAGGGTTCTGAATAGTCATACAGATAGTAAAATAAAAAATATGGCTCATTTCAAACTCTCTAGTCCGAGGAAAAACCAAATCGGCTCTGAATCAGAGTGACGTCAAAGAAGTCCTGTGATTGTCTGTGATTTATATAATTTGCCTATTACTCTTGGTTCAAGGCTGACAGCGCACCAAAATCAATTTGAAGTATTCATATTATCATTCAGAACCTGAATCAAATAAGTTTTACCCTTCTCAGTTCTAGAATGCAGAGCAACTGGCTATAAAGCAGAAGGTACCATCTTTAAAAACTTTTTGGTATGACCGGGCAGGGGCTTGAACCAGCAACCTTCTGATCGTGAGGCGGATGCTCTTACCACTTGTCCATCAAGTCGGTGATAACACAGTTTTCGGAGTGAACTTGTATTATGGGTGTGTGCAATCATCACGGATATTCATTTAAATGTATCCTTTCTTAAAACCTTCATTCTAGCACCATGCATCTCGAACAGTTGTTGAATTATTGTCAAGACTTAATATCCACACATAGCAATGTTATATAGATCTGGGCCATGAAAGGTAGTAGTAATCCAGGTTTTAAATCCGGTTTAGTCCCCGAATACGGGGGTGGCCGGATTCACCTTGCACTCACAGAAATCACCCTCACCCCCTCCCTCCACTTTACTCTATTCGGCGCATCCTCCTCCCTCAACCCAACCCTCTTACTCTCCTCCACCACTTGCTTCTTAATTCCATGTCTTCTTCGGTCGCCCCCTTCCCATCTGACCAGCCACCTCAAACTCAAGCGCCCTTCTCAAAACATGATCAACATCCCTTCTCAACACATATCCATATCAACGTACTCCATTCGCCTTCGCCATCTGATCCACCGTCTCTTCCAAACCCAACATTTGCTTCAAATTCTCAGTCTTCTTCCTGTCCATCAGCTTCACACCACACATCGGTCTCACCATTGGTCTCTCAGTCCTTCTCAGAATCCCCATCTGGTTTTCACTCAAACACCACGTTTCACTCCCATACAATATTGCTGATCTCACGCAACTCCTATAAACTAATCCTTTCATCTTCAGAGGAAACCTTTTCCCATATAACAACTCTCCGCATTCCCTAAACTTCACCCATCCAGATCTTGCCCTCACTGTCACAGCTGCTCTGCACCCTCAACTCACACTCACCCTGTGCCCAAGTGTGAAAACTCTTTCACCGTTTCCACCTCATCACACAACTTTTCAACATGTTCCACCATCTCTATTGGTCCTTTCTCACATTTTCCACACACAAAATCTCTTGCCAGCCTCTCGGTCACTCTCTTCATCTCTTCGTCTTTCCAAGGTTTACCTTCAAACGCTTGCTCTCAAAAGCCATCTTCCACTTCCAGAACTTTTCCCTATATGAATGTCAAAAGCCTAAAATTTGCCTACAATGAGCTATTTAGGAAACAAAAAGCTGAAATATGTCCTGAATATAAATTGTCACAACCTGAATTCAGAGTTTTGCCAGAAAAATTGTATCCAAAATGAAGACTGTAAATTGTCGTTGAGAACAAATTTGGTAGTACAGGCTCTAGGTGACTTGGCCTCAGGAGTACGCTTATCTGAAGTTCCAGGAACTTACCCTTGTTGGAGGGGTGGAGTTGGAGCAGGTGGGCCTGGTGGTCCAGGGGGGCCAGGAGGTCCCTGTTAGAGGTAAAAAGAAAACACAAAGATTTATTAAAGTCACAGGCTAACAATGACCACAGTTTTAAAAACTAGAGCAGTTCGACTGCGCGCAGTCGATGGGTATGCCTCCGCGGTCTGCACTCCCATCCAATTGATGTAATTTGAAAAGCTTCAAGTTACCATGGTAGCAAGACCAATGACATGAATAAGCCCATGTGACCTTTGACCAAGTTACAGTAAAATCCAATAAGCAGTTCTTAAATTATCATGACAATGAGCTCAATTCGGACATGAAGCCTTGTGACCTTTGACCTCTGACCTTTAAACTCCAAAATCCAATCAGTAAATTGGTGCCTTATATTAGATACTTCTCCCAAGTTACATGAAAATCGGACCAGTCATACTCAAGTTATCACAGAAATGAGCCCAAATCAGACATATTTAAGGCCCGGTAATCCTTGACCTTTCAACTCCAAATCTAATCAGTTCATTGGTGCCTCATAATACATACTTCACCCATGTTATATGAAAATCCGACTGGCCGTTCTCAAGTTATCACTGTAACGAGCCCAAATCAGACATATTTTAGGCCTGATGACCTTTGACCTTTGAGCTCCAAAATCTAATCAGTTCATTGGTGCCTCATAGTACATACTTGGTCCCAGTTACCTCAAAATCCGACCAGCCGTTCTCAAGTAATCGTGGTAATGAGCCCAAATCAGACTAGTACTTTTAGGCCCGGTGACCTTTGACCTTTGAGCTCCAAAATCTAATCAGTTCATTGGTGCCTCATAGTACATACTTGGTCCAAGTTACATCAAAATCCAATCAGGGGTTCTTAAGTTATCGCGGTAACGAAAACCGGTAACGGACGGACGGACGAATGGACGGACGGACGGACAACCCGAAAACATGATGCCTCCGGCAACTTCGTTGCGGAGGCATAAAAATAAGAGCAATGTAATCCTCCATACTCTAGGTGTCCTTGATAAAGTCTAAAAATGAAGCCTTGAAAAAATTGTATTCCACAATGATGACTTTAGTGCTTAAAAAAAGTGAAAATCTACCAGCACTCAAGTCGACGGGATTCACCTGATCATTTCCTCCCATAGACTTACTGTGTGTAGATCTAGGCTATTTTATCCTCCACTGGAGTGCAAATTTTGTTTATTCATGCATATTTTGCCAGAGGCAGCATAACTTTCCAAACTTTTGTATTCTAAATTGTTTATTTGTCTATTTAACTCTTAACATGCCAGAGGATTTGAACCTCTATGGACATAATGTGTATTATGTGGTGCAGATCTGCGACTTCGGCACGTTAAGAGTTAAACACAAATATGTAACTTAGATATCAAAGTTTGACAATATTTTAACATGAAACTCCACAATGTTAGCCTATTACTTTAATAGATGGAACTGAAATAGAGACATACGCATGTACTTTAACACTTAAAAGACTGGGCTAATTTGATGACAAGAAGACTGGGGGGGGGGCAGCCACAAATTGCATGATCAGGGAGCAATTTTGAAAGTGCATTGGGTCTCATGTAACTACAAAAAATGCGTGATAAAATTTTTGAATTTATTGTTTGTTTAGAATTAATTGTGCAAATATATGCATGAAATGTTCTGTCAGTTTTGGGCATAAATATTTCTCATGACATTTCCAACTATTTTGTGGAAAAGAAATTGCTGTATCAAAAATAATTTCTTATGTATTTCATTGTGTTTTAAATTTATGTATTTCATTTTTTTTTTACCTTTCGTTTTTCATTGTTTTTTGGATGATATTTGTTGCAGACACTTTTGCGACCATAAAGAGCATAAAAGTAATAAAATTCAATCAGTACAAGTAAAAATAATAAACACATTTATGAATTTGGGGTGAAAGCACAATTTGTATTGAAATTGTTCATGAAATCACGCTTCCGAGCGATTTTGGTCTGACATGCAAGTACAAAATGTTACGTAACTTTGGAACAGCAGGCCCGGACATCCCAAATGTGGTCTCAAAAGACGTGCAGGATTTGAAAGAAAAAAGTCTTGAAGTGCCACAGCAAGAGCTTCGCGCGTTATTACATGAAGTCGGGGGGGGGGGGCGTTTTAGGCCCCTAGTCTTTTAGGGTTAACCCGTTGAAGACAAGAGACAAGATATCTCATAACGAGGTCTATGCAAAATGCTGGGTTACCAGTTTTTATGATTCTGAAACCGCCAAATTACTTGCCAAATTTGGTGAAAAAGCATCAAATTTGCATTTGATGCATTTTATGGGTAGCATATAGTGTTGCACGACTAAGTCGCCAAAAGTCGGAGTCGTGACTATCGTTGAATAGTCGCGACTCCGACTTAAGAAACCCAAGAATCGACTCCTTGTAATCACATATGTATACTTTATAAAACAAGTGAAAACAGTTCATTGTTATCTAAAATCTTGTACAGTTCAGTTCAAGTAGAGGTAAGTTAGGCGTGTATGGAGTATATATTCAGGTTGTTAAACTGAAATCATTGAAGAAGGGCACTAAACAGTCATTGTATAGGCTGTAGCGTGCTTCTTTTTACCTATTAATCATGCCGACAGAACTGAACGCCGAGAGTCGGCAAATAGTCGGAGTGGCGACTTTTGATCAGCGACTAGTCGACTCCCAAAAATCCAGGAGTCGTGCAACACTAGTAGCATACCCTACATATGGTTGGAAATAACGTTGTTATCAATTTATAACACCTTTGAAACATCCGATGTGGCAGAAAATTTGGGTGCCACGGTTAACACACAGTCAGATTTTGCATGTGAAGTACATGCCTGCCACTACTTTTGGATGTAAAATTTGGTGTTTTTGGTGTTAAAAACGCCAAACGTATATATGGTTATATTTTCATCACATACAGATTAAAAACTCCAAAGTTCTAGTTGACAAGACGTATGCATGAAGAACTGCCTGTCATAGTAACTAAAACCTCTTAATTGAACACCAAATTTGCGAATATTAACTTTTGTGAAAACCTGCATAACTTACCAGTCTTCCTTTAGCACCTGTATATCCTTTATATCCTTTGGGCCCCTGTAGATTGAAGAAATAACAACAACGGTACAGAAACTTAAAGCTTAAGTTTAGTTTTGGCGAGTTTTTTTTATTTGAAAGGTTTATGCCCAAAGGTCATATCACACCATAACAGATTCTGAATGTCTTTGGTTTTTTAAATTAATTAAT